>QJNU01001114.1:0-12612 GCA_004154915.1 Monosporascus ibericus | reverse complement strand
CCCCTAGTGAATCATTCCTCGCCCTATTGTTACCTGCAAATCAAGACCCCATTTCGGATACTGCTCATACTTCCAGGTGGATGTATGACAGGTTCGTTACAATTTACGTATAATAATAATAATAATAATTATCTTATAAAAGATTTAATATAATTAACATAAAGTAAAAGCTATATTTTATATTAATATTATAAAAGAAGTAAATTAAAACGCTTAATATGTATATATTATAAATATAAATTTTATTAATTAATTATATATAAACTTAGTTTCGATAATTAACTATGCATAATTATTTTAATTACTCCGTTATATATAGCGAGTTTGTAAGTATATGAAAATTTTAAAATTATTTTAAGTTAGTTATAAATATTTAGTATATAAAAACTTCTATAATTAGACTGTTGTCTTTTTTTATATAAGTACTCGTAGGTAACTTCTGGGTCGCCCAAATTTAACCTGGGTAATGGTGGGTAACCCGCGGGTACCCTTCCCTCGCTCTAGGGCCTCGGCGGGTTTGGGGGCTGTCAAGCCCAAGGTTCTCGCCTCAAAATCGCCTCGGCTAAAGATGCCTCCCCACGACGAGGCTTCACGGATTCCTCGAACCATTTCCTGACCTACTGCCACCAATGGAGAGAACCATGTATATTGGATGCATCCTCACGGCAAGGGTTCTCAGCTTCCTCGAATCGTTTACTTGATCACACTGCCGCGTGTGGCGAGGACCATGTATTGGATGTCTCCTCACGACGAGGCTTCTCAGTCTCCTCGAATCATTTACCTAATGCCACTGCCACGCATGGCGAGAACCATATATTGAATGTCTGCATGCCTACGTGGCATGTCGGCTCAACACATCCTGGGAGACTCGCACGGTCTCCCCATTTCAGCTAGCTGCGCGACGCCGCAAAGCCACAATTGACTTCGCAAAGGGCGTTTCACAAGCCAGCCATTGGGGTAATTTAAAGAAACTATTGCCTCAAAAGTCCTCCTTTAGTAGGAGAACCAGTCATCGCGGCAGACGGGCACCAGACCATCGAGAAGACCTTTTTTCGGGCTGAACGAGACCGCCTCCGGAGAGCGGATGATGCCGCTTGCGTGCACATGGTGTCTGCCAGCCAGTTGCTTGAGCACCAAGGTGACTGCTGCAGTTACGTCCAACCATATTCAATTGGGCGCCTTCGACTCCATTCAAGTCGGCGGCGAATTCCCAGCGTCTCATCTCCTTCACCGTATGCGGCTCCCCAACCGCTTAACCAGCATAACTGGGGCGCATCAGCCAGCCTTGTGACAGGCGCAACAGTGGTTTCAGCAAATTAAGGGTGTAGGTGTGAAGATACAAATTTGGTGCTAGACGTCGCATAGATACATGTTAGAGGAGATGACATGATGAAGATGCGAGCCCACCGTCTCCTTTGCTCGCTACAAGGGATTTATACACTGTCGTCCCGCTGGCTCGGTTACACTCGACTTGTTCTACCAGGCCAGGTCTTGATCATACATACCTAAAGTCCCAGACATCATATCCTTTCAACCAAACACAAGCTCGCCACTCGAGCGGTAGCAGCAAACTTGCAGCCAAGATGGCCCTCCGCTCGGCCCTCCGTTCGGCCCTCCGCTTTACCCACCTCCTTGGCGCATTCCTCTTGTTCATTTCCACGGTGCTTCTCATTATCACGGACATCACCGCACCGGCCGCCAGCAACTTGGCTATCTTCAGAGTCCATATAAATTCAGAAAACCCATCTGGCAATGTTTACTACGGTACCTTCGGCTACTGCATAGATGGCCAAAAGTCAGTCTATTCCATGGCGACCTCTGAGCGGGAAGGAATGTTAACTTCGTCTCCAGCAATGAATGCACTTCGTCCGCGGTCGGCTACTCTCCCTCGCAGGCACTTCTGCGCATCGGACTGGTCAGCTCGCCGCTCAGTGACGCTGAGAAAATAGAAGGCTACACCAAAGCCATGGTCTTGCACCCAATTGCGACTTGCCTCAACTTCATCGCCTTCCTCCTTGCCGTTCGCCAGGGAGTTATGCTTTCTCTCTCAGCATTTCTCGTCGCCCTGTTGGCAGTCATCCTCACCCTCGTGGCCATGGCTGTCGACCTGACTTGGTTTAATATGCTTCGAGACGATCTAAGTCCGGTCGACGTCTCTCTTTCCACCGGCTTCGGGACGCTCGCCGCTGCGTTCGCCTGCTCTCTGCTGGGGGCCATCATCGTCCTTTTCACTTGCTGCACTGCTCGCAGGAGGCGCAAGGCGCACAAGCCCCAAGGGGTGGAGACTACTATCACCACCACCACTACTACTACCGTTCCTAAGGGTGCTGATCCCCATGTCCATCACCATGGGCATACCGCGAAACACAAGCGCCATCGGCGCTGCTTTTGCTGTTAGTTGTAGAGATGCACGATGTTTGTGTGGAATTAGTAAGAAGATTGGGATAATGGCCACACTTGTTTAAAGTGGACGCAGGTTATGAGTGGATAATAAGTTGATTGATTAGTTAGAGAGTAGTAGTTGTCAGCTAGCTGGGGGGTGCGTAGCGCACCCCATATACGGAAAGGTCACCTACTGATCGGCCCATACATGTTCCGTGGCTAAGCTACTTAACGCTGTACGCGTGCAATAGCACACGTATCTAGCATAATACAACAACATAACTGATGTCCCCTATATCTGACAATTAAGAGTCTTATTCGCTTAATTCGCGTAAATATCAACTGATCAGCTACTGCTGAAACGATATAGGCTGTATATCAGTAAAAATCATCAATATACTTCAATAGCAACAATGGCAACCGTACAGTCGGTGTCCCAAATCATCTACCAGGGACCTAAGGACTGGGACCGCTTTAAAGGCGAATTCCAATCTAGAGCGTACGCGCTTGATATTTGGGACTTTATCGATCCTGATCAGTTACGTTCGTGGCCTGTCAGACCTACAAAACCCGATATAGCCTCATATCCGAAGAAACGAGTTCGTCCTTAGACGCGAAACAATACCCCAGCCTCCGACAGTACACTCGAAGACGTCGACCTCACAGGTTATCCTACGAACGTCCTTGAGATGACGACCGAAGGCAAACAAGCCTACAATCAGGAATTTACAGCATATATTTACAAGGATCGGAAGTACGATACCTTCCGTAAGGGTATTAACGACCTTACGAAATGGGTCCTGGAGTTTGTATCTCCAGCGATCAAGGGAACAAGTTTTCTTCCAGGGAAGAACCTACGAGAGTGGTACGCCAAGCTGGCTGAGTCCGGCAAGGTGTACGACGGCAGGCTACTGATCAACACCTAACGAGAGTACCGCGAGAGGCTGAAGCAAGCCTCGAAGTCTGGTAAGAAGCTAGACGAATGGATCGTAAGATGGCAAGAGATCATGGCCTAGGGGCAGCGACATGGTGTCCCAGAAACGAATACAACGATCATATGGGTTAACGACCTGTGTATAGCTTTGGCTCCCATTATGGAGACCTGGATAACAACCTTCCAGATGGTGAAGAAAGCAGAGATCGATAGTGGTACGATCAGTTACCAAGAGGTAGCAGTTAACCTCTTAGACCACTGGGTTATGACCCATTAACCATTTACATCGAGAAACGTCAAGGTAGCGTTTCCTACGTTCCACGGGACTCCCGCGGATTTTACTGATCAGGATGACCCCGATCAGGAAGAAACCAAGCCCATTAACCTTTAGCCACGAGGAAGGACTCCGGTACGAACGCCGAAGCGAGGTAATCGTGGAGGTTCCCATGCGGACCGAAGCGTTAGCAAGCGGAAGCGTTAGGAGTTAGATGCATAAGGCATACGGTGCAAAGCGTGCTTAAGTAGCTATTATAGGCTAACCCAGTGCTTTTATGCATTCCCCAATAAAGTTCCAGAAGGTTTCCGACTTAGCGAAGGTTTAAGATTATTCGTTCGAGACCGAGTAGCTGCCGATTAGTCCTTAAAGGAAGAGATTGACCGCCTATCGAAGATGATGGAGAAGTTAACTATAAAAACAGATTGACTCCTAAAGGGAGTAAGACGAGTCCTAGCGTGCTTCCTGATCACTGATTAACGCAGCGTTATAAGCGCTTCGTCTTACCCCTTAAGGAATTTATCCATCTTGGACTTAGGGTTTACGATACATATCTTTAACCTTATTAGCAGGTTCCTGAATTTCAGACCAACCGTACAAGGTGACGGAGTGTACGTAGGCAACAGCTTCGTCCCGATCAGAGGGTACGGAGAGGTTGATGTGTTACTTCAAAGCCCTAGCGGTACGAGAGCGTTACGGCTTTATGATGTGGCCTATTGCGAAGAATTCGCATGCAACCTAGTGTCACTCCGACAGCTCCGGAAGAAAGGCTACTGGTGGGACAACCGAGGGATTAACAACTGTATTCGAGATAAGTATGATCAAGTTGTGGCTACGTTAACAGACAAGTTTGATCAGTTCGTTATCGAAGATATCAGCGTAGCTACCTCTTATGCAGCCCTTGCAACCTACAGACGAAACGTCAACTCATGGACGAAAAGACCACCACGTACAGGTGACGGTACCATGTGGCACCTACGCCTAGGCCATCCAGGCCCCGAAGTGATCGCCCAGTTGCAATCCCATATTAAAGGAGTCCGACTAAAGGGTCCTACAACAGTCGAATGTCAAGCATGTGGCAAGGCGAAGGCGAAGAGACAAATACGTCGCGAGCCTCGAGAGGGAGCATCCCGATCAGGCCAGAGAATCGCCGTCGACTTCACTAACTTCGAAGAGGACCCTGAAGGATACAGATACGTTATGTTCGCTACCGATAGATACTCAGGCTTTATCTGAGATATCTACCTGAAGAACCGAGAGCAAGATATACTGATCACAGCGTTTCGACATCTTCTAGGAGTCCTGAAGAACCAAGACAAGGTCTTCCCACAGGTAATCGAATGCGACAACGAGATCTTGAAGAATTACCAACTTCGAGATATGCTCCAGTCACCTCCTTTCAGTATCAGACTTGAGCCCTTAGCACCACATACCCAGGCCCAGAACGGGGGTGCAAAGCGCTTAGGGGGTGTGATCAAGGAGAAAGCGATTACGATGCGAAGTGGCGTTAAGTTACCAGCGTTCCTGATCGTATACATCTTCAAAGCGGCAGTATATCTGTACAACCGTACCCCTAAATACTTTCTCTTTTGGCAAACTCCATATGAGATTTACTACATTTACTTGGCGTACAGAGACGGCGTTGCAGTATTTGATCGGAAGCCTTAAAAGGCCCACTTGCGTGCTTATGGCTGTATGGCCTACGCTATGACGACCACCGCCATAAAGAAAGAACAAAAGCTTTAAAAGCTAAATCCCAAAGCATGGATTGGCTTCCTCGTCGGTTACCGATCAACAAATATTTACGAGATTTGGAACCCATTAACGAACAAAGTCATCGCCATTCGAGACGTACAATTTAACGAGGAGACTACCTTCTCTGGTAATATCAAAGACCTTAAAGACGACCTCCTCCACGTTACGGAAGATGAACTGCAAATTTTGCTCCGATAGGTAGAGATACCTGATCAGGCCAATGGCCACCCAATACATATCCAAGAAGAGGATAAAGACCTGAGCGGGATTCAGTTACCGGCTGGATCGGAGGGATGGTTCCAAGGTGGCACAGGCGAAGAAGACGTACGGGATAGGGGAGAACAAGCTTGTTCGTATGGGACTGATTATCCTTATACGACCGCTTTATTCGAGCCATTTCCGACCCCTGGACCATCACCGCCACCAGCGTCTGCACTGATGATTGCTACGATTACTGCGCCGGCGGAAGTAATAGAGGTAGCCCTAAGTTCCCGTCCCTCTATCCAACACAGAGCAGCGGTAAAAGACGAAGGCACCTTACGGGTTGTAGACATAAGCTCCCCGTGCGTTCCGAGCCGAAGGGGTGTTATCAAAGACGACCACAGAGTCTGGAAGGCCGCATTTAATGCAGGACGAATAGCCCACTTTGTAGGTACGCGTGATAACCGGCCGGTGAGCTGCGGAAGTTTAGGGAAATTAAAGACCCGAAGTACGCGCCGCCCTGATCGGAAAGGCTTTAATATAATAAGAATGAAGACGTTACTTAGGTCGTTAGACCGGGTACATAGGCGAAACTTGCCACCACCGCCGCGAGGCCATAAAGAGCTAAATACATACCCGTTAGGGAAGATGTTTCGTGACGCCGAAGCGGCTCACCTGCAAAATTATAAGGAGATGAAGTCCTGGGAGACCGTTAATCAGTCGTCTATTAAAGGGAAATAGGTGCTAGGATGCATGTAGGTATACGTTTACAAGTTTGATAAGCATGGCTGGCTCCAGAAGTATAAGGCCCGTTTCGTCGCACGAGGTGATCAATAGCTTAAGAACGCATATAGCGATACATACGCATCCACACTCGCTGGAAGGTCGTTTCGAACTTTAATCGCTATTGCGGCTAGGTTTGACCTAAAGCTTAAGCAGTATGACGCTGTAAACGCCTTCGTCAACGCGAACCTACCTTATGAAATATACATAAAGACGCCCCCAGGATACCCACAACGTGGCAAGATATTCCTGATCAGGAAGGCACTATACGGACTGAAGGAATCGCCTTTACTTTGGCAGAAGGATTTCACCAGTACACTTAAGGATTTGGGACTTAGCCCCGTTCCTCACGAACCATGTTATTTCCTTCGTTAGGGGGTGCTTTTGTTCTTCTACGTCGACGACATAGTTGCTGCGTACAGCAAGAAGCATCAAGACCTTGTCGATCAGTTGATCCAATAGATACAGGAACGATATACCCTTACAGGTGGTAAGGACCTACAATGGTTCCTTGGGATCGAAGTGATCAGAGACAGACCTAACAGGAAAATCTGGCTATCCCAATCTGACTTCATAGACAAGCTGGCTAACCTAGTCCCTAAAGAAAGTCTGAATAACCTCCCAGAGACGCCAATGGCAAGCGTTGAGCTATTGCCAAATCCTGATCTGGCCCATCCAGGCTCAATAAACAGATACCAGAAAAAGATCGGTTCCATCTTATACATTGCAGTTAATACGCGACCTGATATATCCTTTGCAATATCCCGACTCGTACGATTCAACCAAAACCCTAGTAACGCACATCATAACGCTGCCAACAGAGTTATATTGTACCTGATCGGTACTAAGACGTTAGCGTTGCAGTTCGGTGGCGAGGATTCGATGGATACTTGGAACGACGCCTCCTTTGCGGACAATACAGTCGATCGAAAGAGTTCCCAAGCTTATGTAATAAAGCTTTTCGGAGGAGTGATAGGATGGCGGGCGAATAAGCAAGACACAGTAACTACTTCTACAACCGAAGCGGAGTTGTTGTCCCTTGCGCAGGTTGCTAAAGAAGCCTTATTTAGCTTTCGACTGATCAAAAAACTGGGAGTCGGTTTCGATGTAGGACCGCTAAATATGTGATGCGATAATCAACAGACCATACGGCTAGTCAACGCCGACATCGCACTTCTACAGACAAAGCTACGGCACGTGGATATACCCAACCACTGGCTGCGAAAGGCAGCAGAAAGGGACCTGATCAGAGTGGATTATACGCCTACAGGCGACATGCTGGCTGATGGACTAACTAAAGCCCTGTCACGAGAAGCCTTCAGGAACTTCAGAGAGCAGCTAGGACTGATGGATATCACAGAAGCTTTGGACCAGCGGAGGAAAGCTTTAAAGGTCATTTCAAACGAGGAATTGGCTGATCAGGAGGATTCAATCGCCGGAGGAGAGGTGGAATGGACAGCTGTGGCTCTAGGAAGTGATGAAGTGTGACGATCAACGCCGTGAAGACTTCAAGGCGTTGAAGGGGTGTGTCAGCTAGCTGGGGGGTGCGTAGCGCACCCCATATACGGAAAGGTCACCTACTGATCGGCCCATACATATTCCGTGGCTAAGCTACTTAACGCTGTACGCGTGCAACAGCACACGTATCTAGCATAATACAACAACACAACTGATGTCCCCTATATCTGACAGTAGTTGCTATAGCATGGATACGGGAGCGTGTTTCCTATATTTCTAACTACAGATGTGAGGCGTCTCAGCCGCTTTATTCTCTAGCTGCCGTATTTCTAATATGCCTACTAAACTTATACCAGTAGCTTTTAGCCTTCCCACCCGGAATTAATCTATTTTTAACCCGTAAATATTATGTAATTTTCCAGGTTCTTACTTTCTTTATTTACGCTCTTAGTTTAATGTAGTATTTAAAACGTAGGTTATTTAAAGCTTTAGTAATTAGAGTTATTTATAGTTATCTGTTTTTAAAGTTTTCAGTAGGAAATTATTAGATAATCTTTTTTCTTATTCAATGAAATAACAGTGTTATACCCGATTTCGAGGTTTTATCATATATATTTTAATTTGGTAAATAATTAACGAAAAAGCAATATTCTCTCAAAGTAGGGGTTTTAACGCTGAATTTCGGTATTAGTGAAAGTAATATATTAATCTCATACTAATATTTTCTTACTTTTAATTATTCCGTTAAATGTAAGACCTATAAATGCTTATTTAATCTCTTTGTTTTTATAAATTATTAACTAACGACTCGCTAAGTACGTTAAAAAAATTCGATACAGGCGTATCAAATATTACGAGTTTGATTTAATGGAATAGTTAAAACGATTGCAAATATTTAAATGAAGTATATAACTTCTCAGTTAATTCGGTTTTCGTTAAAAAAATGTTCAACTTTTAGGCAAACGTATATAGTAATATAAATATTTATTAAGTTTTACAAGTACTTTTAATATCTGTTAATTTCTGCTACTAAAATAATTGCCTTTCATAGCTATAAATATCGTTGAAGTATTATATTTTTAGGTTATTAAAATACTTAACTGGTAAATCTTATAACCTAACTATGAAGACTCAGCCAGCTTAACGCGCAAAACGACGGTCGGAACGTCCTTAGAAATCCCGACTATCTGCTAAAAAATTCAAGTAACTGGTTCTATTAGCTCGATAATATTTATTAAAGGTTGCTTTTAGTAGTACGTCGAACTAGTCGAACTACTTAAACGGTTCGATAAACTCGAAAGGGCTATTAATAAAAAGAAACTAAGTTAATCGAGCGAGTCTAATTAAAATAAATATATACGCTTATCAATTCCATAATTTAAATAATACTAGCTTATAATATCTGACAAACGGCCGTAAGGCGTCATCATAACAAATGTTTGTACTTAGCCCAAGCCCTATTTTTATTCGCTCAATCTGACCTGATTAGCTATCTTTAATAGAGAACCTTTAACCGTTTTGTGCTTTTAGCAGCTAGTCTTTTCCGGTTTAAAACAACGCGCGACGTGAACAGTGATATAAAAACGTTGGTACTGACGCCTTGTGGTCGTCTAGTAGATAACTTTATTACTTAAATTATTTTTAATACTATATTACTTCTAAACAGGATTATTAAATCATTTTTAATATAGTTTTTATGTTATTGTTATTAGGAAACCGGTCCGCTTAAGTTTAATTATTAATTAGACCTAGTAACACTTATGTTTTTAAAAATCTGAATTAATAATATTATTAAACTTTAAAAAATATGGCCGATATTACATTTATGAATTAGGAACCAGACTAACTATTTTTAAAGTAACTTTCGAGGTTTTTAACATAATATTATAAAATGCGAAGACGATACTTTTTAACTCAATTTTCTCTTAAAGGAAACTTTAACAGATTATATTAATTAATTAATATATTTATATAGTTTTTAAATAATTAGGTTATATTTATTCGTACATTTTAAAGAACTTAAAACTAATTAAAGAGCTGTGAAGTCGAAATAGCTAGATAGGTAACCTAGCCGCAGCCCGTATACTTGTCCTGGTTAATAACTTACTTAGTATAATCCGTTTAAGTTATTTAATGGTAGAAAGCCAGAAATAGTTTAAAGCCTAGTAAGTTTAACTTCATTTAACGAAATTCTATTAAGTTATAATAGTTTATTAGAAAGTATTACGTATATTTTAGATATTTCTCGATTATGTGTATAATATTCAACCTTTAAATTTAGTTATAAAATAGCTATTTAGGAAGACGGTTATCTATTTAAGCCCGTTTTCGTAATTTGTTATTAAACCTTTAAAATAAAAGTCAGTAAGAATTACGGCGATTTATAATAATTATTAGAGATATAACGTATGACACAAGCGAGCTGCGCGCACAAGCGAGCTGCGCGTTTTTTCTAACTTTCTTACAATTCAACTTTAAGTGTTTATTTTTCAACACCACTGTCATGGAACGGCTTACAAAAGAAGCCAGAATGAACTTAGCCGTTCAGGCTAAAAAGAATAACCTTAAACTTTCTTATACCAAACTTGGTTCTATATATACGGTTCCAGCTTCTACTTTAAGAACCCGAATTAACGGTAAACCTGCGCGATGCGATACCGTTCCCAATTCGCGAAAACTGACGCCGACCGAAAAGAAATCGATTGTCGAAAGAATCCTTGACTTAGATGCGCGAGCGTTTCCTGTCCGGCTTTAACACGTTGAAGATATGGCGAATCTACTGCTGGCCTAACGCGTTGCGTTACGCGTCGGGATTAACTGGGCGTCGAACTTTGTTAAACGGCAAAAAAAACTTAAGACGCGTCTAAATCGGAAGATCGATTATCAAAGGGTATTATGCGAAGATCCAAAGGTATTTCGCAAGTGGTTTGAGCTTGTTCGGGCTACAATCGCAAAATACGGTATCGCAGAAGAAGATATTTACAACTTCGACGAGACGGGCTTCTTAATGGGGCTTCTTATAGCATCGGATATAGTAGTTACAAGTACTGAAAGACGTAGAAGACCTAGATAGGCCTAACAAGGTAATCGGGAATGGGTAATAGTTATACAAGCTGTTAATTCGCAAGGTTGGGCTTTGCCGCCATTTATTATCATGGCGGGGAAGAACTACCTTGGTTCCTGGTATCGAGAACACCCATTACCACCCGATTGGAAGCTCGGTATAAGCTATAATGGCTGGACAACAAACGAATTAGGTTTAGAATGGATTTAGCACTTCGACAAACATACCCGAACGCGTACGAAAAGATCGAAGCGTCTTCTTATCCTTGACGGCTACGAAAGCCACCATTTAATAGAATTCGAAGAATACTGCGCGAATAACGGCATTGTTACTCTTTGCATGCCTGGGCATTCCTCCTATCGGCTTCAACCTCTTGACGTATCCTGCTTTTCTGTTTTAAAGCGCGCTTATTCGTTATATATCGAGAATTTAATGCGACGTTACCATACCCATATCGCGAAAGAAGACTTCCTCCTCGGCTTCCACGACGCGTTTAAAGCTGCCATGACGTCCGATAACATTAAATCCGGATTTGCAAAAGCCGGACTTGTTCTATTCGATCCTAATAACGTCCTATCCGACTTAGAAATTCCTCCAGTTGTACCTATACCAACCGTCTCGCCGCTTACCTCCGCCGGTTTTAATTTTTCGCCTTCTGCGAAGACCCCTACAAATATCCGTAAAGCAACAAAACAAGGACGTTATTTGCAAAGAAAGATTAGAAATTATCAGGGTAGCTCGCCGACAAGAATCGTTAAATCGGTTAATCTGTTAGCTAAAAGTCACCTGGTGCTTTGGCATAAAGTTATTCTCCTGGAACAAGAAGCTACCCAATTACGCGAAACCAACCACACCCTTAGCAAACGCCGCAGGACTAAAAATAAACGTCTTCAGGAAGGAGGAACACTTACTATACAAGAAGGACAAACTCTTCTGGCCGAGAAGGAAGGGGGTGGTGAAAAAATGCAGCCAACAGCGGCTGAAGGTAGTCGTCGTAAGAGGGTTGAGACGAAGGAACGGAAGTGTGGCGTCTGCGGCAAGCCCGGACATAATGCGCGTACTTGTGAAGAAGTTGTAAATACGACTAGCAAAGAAGAATCCGATTAATTTGAACTAATTGAATATGTTGTGGTTAAGTTATTTGGATTGATTGTTGCGAAGTGCAAAAATCCGCGCAGCTCGCTTGTGTCATACGTTAAGGGAAAATCAAAAGGAGTATTCGAAATTATAAACGAAAAAACGAAAGCCGAATAAAACATTAAAAGCTTAAAGCAAAAGACATTATGCTTTAAATACGATAATATCTTTATTTAATTATCTTCGAAAATAAATTAGCGATAAAAAGTATTAATGATTAAGTTTGTTTGCACGTTTAGAAATTCTTTTTTGAAAAGAGCTATTTACAAATAAATGTGTTAAATAGTTAATATATTATATCGCTATAATTATTAGGCTCGACGGTCGATAACTTATTTAGAAATGCCCGAAACTGTAAAAGAGAAGTGATAAAGTAGTTATTTCAGGCATTCATTTAATACTAATATATTACGAAGAATAAATATATCCTATTAAATAGCGCTAGCACTTATAAGAATAAGCGCAATATAACGATAAAATTGATGTCAGATATAGGGGACATCAGTTGTGTTGTTATATTCGGTCAGTTGCAGGTGCTGTTGCACTCATACAACTTTAAGTAGCTTAGCTCCGGAACACATATGGGCCGATCAGTAGGTGACCTTTCCGTATATGGGGTGCGCT
>QJNU01001113.1:0-12791 GCA_004154915.1 Monosporascus ibericus | reverse complement strand
CCCATATACGGAAAGGTCACCTACTGATCGGCCCATATGTGTTCCGGAGCTAAGTTACTTAAAGTTGTATGCGTGCAACAGCACCTGCAATTAGCCTAATACAACAACACAACTGATGTCCCCTATATCTGACACATACATGTTCCGTGGCTAAGCTACTTAACGCTGTACGCGTGCAACAGCATACGTATCTAGCATAATACAACAACATAACTGATGTCCCTTATATGTAACAATTAAGAGTTTTATTCGCTTAATTCGCGTAAATATCAACTGATCAGCTACTGCGGAAACGATATAAGCTATATATCAGTAAAAATTATCAATATATTTTAATAATAATAATGGTGACCGTATAATCGGTATCCTAAATTATTTACCAAGGACCTAAGGATTAGGACCGCTTTAAAGGCGAATTCTAATTTAAAACGTACGTACTTAATATTTAGGACTTTATCGATCTTAATTAGTTACGTTCGTAACCTATCAAACCTACAAAACCCGATATAACCTTATATCCGAAAAAACGAATTCGTCCTTAAATACGAAACAATACCCCAGCCTCCGACAGTACATTCGAAGACGTCGACCTTACAAGTTATCTTACGAACGTCCTTAAGATAACGACCGAAGGCAAATAAGCTTACAATCAGGAATTTACAGCATACATTTACAAGGATCGGAAGTACGATACCTTCCGTAAGGGTATTAACGACCTTACGAAATAGGTCCTAGAATTTATATTTTTAGCAATTAAGGAAATAAATTTTCTTTTAGGGAAGAACCTGCGAAAATGGTACGTTAAACTAGCTAAATCCGGTAAGGTATACGACGGCAGGCTATTAATTAACACCTAATAAAAGTACCGCGAAAAAGCTAAAGTAAGCCTCGAAGTTAAGCAAGAAGCTAAACGAATAAATCGTAAAATGGCAAAAGATTATAACCTAAAGGTAACGACATAATATCCTAAAAACGAATATAACAATTATATAAGTTAACGACCTGTATATAGCTTTAGCTCTTATTATAAAAACCTGGATAATAACTTTCCAAATAGTAAAAAAAGCAGAGATCGACAATAGTACGATCAGTTACCAAAAGGTAATAGTTAATCTTTTAAACCACTAGGTTATAACCTATTAACCATTGATATCGACAAACGTTAAAGTAACGTTTCTTACGTTTTACGAAACTTCCGCGGATCCTACTAATTAAGATAACCCCGATTAGGAAAAAACCAAGCCTATTAACCTTTAATTACGAGAAAGGATTCCGGTACGAACGCCAAGCGAGGTAATCGTAAAAGTTCCCATACGAACCGAAACGTTAATAAGCGGAAACGTTAAAAGTCAAATACATAAGGTATACGGTATAAAGCGTACTTAAATAATTATCATAAGTTAACTTAATACTTTTATGCATTTCTTAATAAAGCTCTAAAAGGTTTTCGACTTAACCAAGGTTTAAAATTATTCGTTCGAAACCGAATAACTGCCGATTAATCCTTAAAGGAAAAGATTAACCGCTTATCGAAAACCATAAAAAAGTTAATTACAGAAATAAATTAACTTTTAAAGGAAATAAGATAAATCCTAACGTACTTTTTGATTATTAATTAACGTAACGTTATGAACGTTTCGTTTTACCCCTTAAGAAATTTATCCATTTTGGACTTAAGGTTTACGATACATATTTTTAAGCTTATTAACAGGTTTCTGAATTTCAGACCAACCGTATAAGGTAACGGAATATACGCAGGTAACAGCTTCGTCCCGATCAAAAGGTACGGAAAAGTTAATATGTTATTTTAAAGCCCTAACGGTACGAAAGCGTTACGGCTTTATGATATGGCCTATTACAAAGAATTCGCATATAACTTAATGTTATTCCGACAGCTCCGGAAAAAAAGTTATTAATAGAATAACCGAAGGATTAACAACTGTATTCGAAATAAATATAATTAAGTTATGGTTACGTTAACAAATAAATTTAATTAGTTCGTTATCGAAGATATTAACGTAATTACCTTTTATGCAGCCCTTATAACCTATAGACGAAACGTTAACTTATGGACGAAAAGACCACCACGTACAAGTAACGGTACTATATGGCACCTACGCCTAAGCCATCCAGGCCTCGAAATAATCGCCCAGTTATAATCCTATATTAAAAAAGTCCGATTAAAAGGTCCTATAACAGTCGAATATTAAATATATGGCAAGGCGAAGACGAAAAGATAAATACGTCGGAAGCCTCGAAAAGAAGCATCCCGATTAGGCCAGAGAATCGCCGTCGATTTCACTAACTTCGAAAAGGACCTTAAAAAATACAGATACGTTATGTTTGCTACCGATAAATACTTAGGCTTTATCTGGGATATTTACCTGAAAAACCGAAAGCAAAATATATTAATTATAACGTTTTGATACCTTTTAGGAATCCTGAAAAACTAAGACAAGGTTTTCCCATAAATAATCAAATATAATAACGAAATCTTAAAGAATTACCAATTTCGAAATATGTTCCAATCACCTCCTTTTAATATTAGACTTAAACCCTTAGCATTACATACCCAGGCCCAAAACGGAGGTGCAAAGCGCTTAAAAGGTATAATCAAGGAAAAAGCGACTGTAATACAAAATGGCGCTAAGTTACCAGCGTTCTTAATCGTATACATTTTCAAAACGGCAGTATATTTGTATAACCGTACCCCTAAATACTCTCTTTTTTAGCAAATTCCATATAAGGTTTACTATATTTACTTAACGTATAAAGACGGCGTTACAATGCTTAATCGGAAGCCCCAAAAGGCCCACTTACGTGCTTATGGCTATATGGCTTACGCTATAACAATTATCGCCATAAAGAAAAAATAAAGGCTTTAAAAGCTAAATCCTAAAGTATGGATTAGCTTCTTCGTCGATTACCAATTAACAAATATTTACGAAATTTAAAACCTATTAATAAATAAAATTATTATTATTCGAAACGTATAATTTAACGAAGAAATTACCTTTTTTGGTAATATTAAAAACCTTAAAAACGACCTTTTTTACGTTACGAAAAATAAACTGCAAATTTTGCTCCGATAGGTAAAGATACTTAATTAGGCTAATAACTACTTAATACATATCCAAAAAAGGATAAAAACTTAGGCGAGATTTAATTACCGGCTAAATCGAAAGGATAATTCCAAGGTAGCATAGGCGAAAAAGACGTACAGGATAAGGGAAAACAAACTTATTGGCATAAAATTAATTATCCTTATACGACCGCTTTATTCGAACTATTTCCAACCCTTAAACTATTACCGCCATTAACGTTTACATTAATAATTACTACGATTACTGCGCCGGCGGAAATAATAAAAGTAACCCTAAGTTCCCGTCCTTTTATTTAATACAAAATAACGATAAAAAACGAAGGTACCTTACGGGTTGTAAACATAAGCTTCCCGTATATTCCGAACCGAAAAAGTATTATTAAAAACGACCATAAAGTTTAAAAAGCCGTATTTAATGCAAAACCAATAACCTACTTTATAAGTACGCGTAATAACCGGCCGGTAAACTGCGAAAATTTAAGGAAATTAAAAACCCGAAATACGTGCCGCCTTAATCGGAAAGGTTTTAATATAACAAAAATAAAAACGTTACTTAAGTCGTTAAACCGGGTATATAGGCGAAACTTGCCATTACCGCCGTAAGGCCATAAAAAGCTAAATATACACCCGTTAAGGAAAATGTTTCGTAACGCCGAAACGGCTTATTTACAAAATTATAAAAAGATAAAGTTCTGGAAAATCGTTAATTAATCGTTTATTAAAAGGAAATAAGTATTAACATATATATAAATATACGTTTACAAGTTTGATAAATATGGCTAACTTTAAAAATATAAGGCCCGTTTCGTCGTACAAAATAATTAATAGCTTAAAAACGTATAGCGATACATACGTATCCATACTTGCTAAAAGGTCGTTTCGAGCTTTAATCGCTATTACCGCTAGGTTTAACTTAAAGCTTAAGTAATATAACGCTATAAACGCCTTCGTTAATGCGAACTTACCCTATAAAATATACATAAAACCGCCCTTAAAATACCCATAACGTAATAAGATACTTTTAATTAAGAAAACATTATACGGATTAAAGGAATCGCCTTTATTTTAATAAAAGGATTTTACTAATATATTTAAGGATTTGGAATTTAATGCCGTTCTTTACGAACCATATCATTTCCTTCGTTAGGGGGTACTTTGTTTTTTTACGTCGACGACATAATTGTTACGTATAACAAAAAGCATTAAGACCTTATCGATTAGTTAATCTAATAAATATAGGAACGATATACCTTTATAAATAATAAAAACCTATAATAATTTCTTAAGATCGAAATAATTAAGGATAAACCTAACAGGAAAATCTGGCTATCTTAATTTAACTTCATAAACAAATTAACTAACCTAATCCCTAAAAAGAATTTAAATAACTTCCTAAAAACGCTAACAACAAACGTTAAACTATTGCTAAATCCTAATCTAGCTTATTCAGGCTTGGTAAATAAATATCAAAACAAATTCGGTTCCATCTTATACATTACAGTTAATACGCAACTTAATATATCCTTTATAATATCTCGATTTGCACGATTTAACCAAAACCTTAATAACGTATATCATAACGTTACTAATAAAGTTATATTATACTTAATCGGTATTAAAACGTTAACGTTGCAGTTCGGTAGCAAGGACTTAATAAATATTTAAAATAACGCCTCCTTCGCGGATAATATAGTCGATCGAAAAAGTTCCTAAACTTATATAATAAAGCTTTTCGGAAAAGTAATAAGATAACGGGCGAATAAACAAAACATAATAACTACTTTTATAATCAAAACGGAATTATTATCCCTTACGTAGACTACTAAAAAAGGCTTATTTAGCTTTCGACTAATTAAAGAACTGGAAGTCGGTTTCGATATAGGACCGCTAAATATGTGGTACGATAATTAATAAACCATACGGCTAGTTAACGCCGACATCGCACTTTTACAAATAAAGCTACGGTACGTAAATATATATAACTACTAGTTACGAAAGGCAGCAAAAAGGGACCTAATTAAAATGGATTATACGCTTACATGCGATATGTTGGCTAATGGATTAACTAAAACTCTATTACAAAAAACCTTCAGGAACTTTAAAAAGTAATTAAGATTAATAAATCTCACAAAAGCTTTAAACCAATAGAAAAAAGCTTTAAAGGTCATTTTAAACGAGAAATTAGCTAATCAAAAAGATTTAATCACCGGAGGAAAGGTAAAATGGATAACTGTGGCTTTAAGGAATAATGAAATGTAACGATTAACGCCGTAAAGACTTTAAGGCGTTGAAGGGGTATGTCAGCTAGCTGTTACAGGAACAGGGGTTCCTGTCTCGAGGAGACCTACCTTTGTGGCCTAGTGCAAACCTGCCACGGTTAAACTCCGGACAGAAAAGACTTGGCTTTCAAGGTGATCTGGTTGATCTGGATGATCTGGGATCCAGATCATACAGATTATACAGATCCACGATACACTCACTTTAGGGAATAAGGATATATGTAACCCGGTCTTTTATGTAGATAGCACCTACTTAATTTCGCTCTTTAGTTATTAATCTAAGCTTTCGATTAAAGGTAATTATACCGTTCTCTAATTAAGGGAAAAATCTTTAAACCTTTTTAACGAACAAACCTTTAATAAATTATTTTTCGCCTTATTGTTACCTGCAAATTAAAACCTTATTTTGAATATTACTTATACTTCCAGGTGGATATATAACAAGTTCGTTATATTTTAATAGTTCCTTAATTAATAACCGACGGATAATTTTAAGCCCAGTTAGGTATAAGCTTTCCTGAATTAAGTAAAAACGATATTATAAAACGACGTTTAAAAGATAAACAGTATATCCGATTCCCGTTATAAGCTAGTAAGGGATTAATAACCAAATTAAATAATTTACTTTTTATCGAAAAAGTTCTTTAATTAATTAATAACATTATGCCTTTTATAATCCGTAATAAAGGAAAACCTTTTTTTTCTTAAACCCAATAGCCAACCCCGGCTTTAAAGGATATTATTAAGGTCCAGGGAAATTCGGAAGAAAAAGAAAAGCTAGTAGTTCAGGAACCTTAAGGCCCGAAGGGAAAGGAAAAAGAGCTTTTTCCTAAAAAGAAAATGAAGATTTTGTTGCGCAAAGTTTAAGCCTTGGAAAAAAATAAAAAAAAGAAACCTTAACCTCCTAAAAAAAGGATGGCTTAATTTACCCGAGAAATGAAGGAAAAAACCCTAGCACCCCCATTATTCGGCCCTAATCGGTACCGTAAAGCCATTATCTTACTCACTAATTATTACGGAATGCCGGAAATTAAGAGCTATAAGCTAATTACCCCGAAGCCTTATAACGGAATTATAAATATAAAAGGATTTTTCGTTTAAGCCAGAATTTACTTTAAGTTTTACTAAAACTCCTTAATAAAGAATTATTAAAAAGTAATAACCATTTTTTAGTTACTTACTAAACGAGTTTTCTTATAGTTCGAATTTATTATAAAGGATTACCTGGAAAATTACTTTAAAAAATCTTCAGATATTACCAATTACATTTTTAGTAATTACCGATATTTCGAAAATCGAATACGAATTATGTTTAGAAACTTAGATAAGGAATAGTACGCGGTAAAACAATTATATTTCCTTTATTAAACCAAGTTAGCCGCAGAATATACGACAAAATTTAACCGTTTGGCCGCAATTTTTAATTTACCCGAAAACGCGTTATTTTATCCTTTTTACGATAACTTAAAACCTTAAGTTAAAGACGAAATATATATGATATCCAAAATAAAATTCTTTAAAAAATATACCGATAAAGTAATTATCGTTAATTAACGTACCTTTAACCGGTATTTCGAAAAAAAAGGAATTAATAAACGAAATAACGATAAAGGCTTTAATAGCCGAATTAAGAAGGATAAGGGTAAACCTTAAAAAGAAATAAGTACTATTTCGAAAAAGCTCCAGAAAAATAAGTCCAATATAGAATATTTTAATTATGGCAAAAAAGGATATTTTAAAAGCGAATATCGCTTTCCCGTTAAGAGGAATTCCAAAAAGGGAAGGATTTCCCAACCCCAGAAAAAAGCCAGAGCGGCTAAATAAGAAACCGACAATAAGACAGAAAAGGAAAAGAATAAAGTTAGTTCGACTTTCCTTTAACCAGAATTCATTATTACTACTATTACTTAAATCCAGAATGATATCCTAAAGTACGAAAATTACCTTATTTACCAGGATTTTAAGGTTAAAGCTTATAAGTATCACCTCAAATAAACAACCTTCAGGATAGTTATAAAGCTAAAATGCTTTTGTTATCTTAATATATCTTAGTATAAAATGTACGATAAAAACGGTTAATTCCGACCCGACGCCAGCAATTATAAATAGTTATCCCCGGAGTTCTACGAGCTTCCTAAATATACGGTACATATTAAACCACGAAAAAACCAGCATAAGTCGTTACACTTTACCGTTTGTTACGTCGACGATTATCTCGTACATTTTAAAGCTAAAGAAGATAACGATTTTTGGCCTGGATAAAACGAAAAGATATTTATAAAGCCAGATAATAAATATAGATATATAAAAACTTCCCGATAGCCAAAATATCCTAGGTTTTATTATTTACATCCCGAATTAAAATAAAGTTAAAGGGCTATATCGTAAGGATGTTTATGTTATTCCCCGATACTTTGCATTTAATACGAACTTTTAAATATAGGAATACCTTTTTCGGAAGTTTATATTTTTAACCTAATAGCTTAAGAAATGCAAAATTAAAGATTAAGCCCGAAAAGAATAATTATTTCCGAATGTAAATATGGCAAAAAAATATGGTTTAAATACAAAAACGATTAATATACTAAATACGTTATTCGAAAGGCGCGCGAATAAAGACTTTCTTAAGTTAAATACTATCATAAGTTAAAAAACGCCAAAAGCCTTTAAAAATAAGGTATCGAGGAGCCTTAATTTATAAAACCTTATGCAAGGCGGTAAAGGGATTATGCAGCCAAATTAAAATTTTATTTTAATACAAAAATAATATATTTAAAGCCATAATCGACTTAGGAGCCGAAGGTAACTTTATCTTTCCCGCGGTAATAGAAAAACATTAAGTTCCTTAAAAGTATAAGCTAAAATCTTACAAGCTACGAATAATAAACGGAAGTTTATTTAAATATGAAAACGGATAAGTTTTACGAAAAACTAAAAAACTTCCCGTTTAAATCCAAAAATATTAAAAACGAATCTTATTAGATATTGCCAATATTTTTAAATACGATATCATTTAAGGAATACTATGGCTTAAAACCAGCAATCCATATATTAATTAAAAACATTAAACATTTTTTTAGGAAAACAACAAAAAATCACCTAAAAAGGACGAATAAGAGATTTGCTATGTTATTAAAGAAGTACAAATGCCAGATTAAGCCGAAATAGTACCATTTAAATATCGAAGATTTAAAAAATTATTTAAGGACAAAAAAGATTACGAATTATTACCATATGGTTAATAGGATTACCGAATACCCATCAAAAAAGGATATCATCTTAAATTTTATAAGATTTATTATATAAACCTTAAAAAGTTAAAAGCTTTATAAAAAACCATTTAATTCGGCTTAAAAAAAGGATATATCCGACTTTTTAACTTTCCTATTAAATACCCCGTCCTTATAGTTCTAAAAACTAAAAACGGAAAGCAAAAAATTAACGAAAACGGAAATCTGGTTTTCAGAAAAATTATTAATTACAAATAGCTAAACGATATTACGATTAAAAATAAATACCCTTTAACTTTTATAAACATATTAAAAGAAAATGTTAATAAAGCTAAATGATTTATTACATTTAATTTTCGAAACGGTTATTACCGTATTCGAATAACTTAAGAAGAAAAATGGAAAACGATATTTAAAACGATATATGGACTTTATAAGTACCGAGTAATACTTATGGAATTTATTAATGCTCCCGCCAGTTTTTAACGTTTAATTATAACCACTTTACGAAAATTCCTGGATAAGTTTATATTCGTTTACCTTAACGATATTCTTATTTACTCCGAAACTTTAAAGGAACATAAATAACATATAGCTTAAATGCTCCAAATTTTAAATAAGGCGAACATCCGAGTTAACCCAGTTAAAAACGTATGGCATATACAGAAATTAAACTTTCTGGGATATATATTTACCCCTAGCTAAATTCAGATTTAACGTTTTAAAATAAAAGCAGTTAAAAATTAACCCATTTTTAATAAGACGACCGTTACCAATATCCGACAGATCTTAGGATTTACGGGATACGTACGAAACCTAATTAAGGGATACGGAAATATAATCAGATCATTAACGAAACTTATTATCAAAAAGTACGTTAATAAAAAGTTTAAATTCTTAAAGGATATAAAAAAAGTATTTTAGATTTTAAAAAACGTAATTATTAATAAACTTATAATAAAACTATTTAACGTAAACAAAAAAAAGCGCTTAAAAATAAACGCTTCGGATTACGTATTAAGTACCGTCTTAAAACAACTAAAGGATAACGATAAATAGTACCTAACGGCCTATTATTCGAAAGCATTCCGAAATGCAGAACTTAAATACCTAATTTATAATAAAGAATTATTAACAATTATTAACGCTTTTAAAAAATAAAAACCTTTCCTTAATAAAACCAAAAAACCCTTTAATATTTACTTCGATTATAAAAACTTTACTCGATTTATAAAGGTTTAGGAACTAAATAAACGATACGAAACTTGGATAATTTTCTTATTAAGATTTAACTTTAAAATATATCATATTAAAGGAAAAGAAAATATTTAAACGGATATTTTCAGTTACAAAGGTAATTATAATCCAAAGGTTCCCAAACGAAGCATATAAATGTTACAGTATAATAAGGATGGCATTATACGATTATGCGAAATCCTAAAGAAACTAACCCTAAAACTTTTAACAAAGTTCCGAAATTCTTACGACATAAATAAAAAGAAAAAGATTTAATAGCTAAAAAGATAGCCAAAAAGCTAGCTGTTATACCACGGCAAAATTTATGTTCCCAAGAATTAACAGGAACAATTTATGAAAAAATTCCACGAAAATTTGCTATATAGATATTAAGAAATCTTCAAAACCACCCAACGATTACAAAAAAAGTACGACTTCCCAAAATTACGCCGAATAATTAAAAAGGTTATTAAGAATTACAATATTTGCAACAAGGCCAAAGTAATACGCCATAAGCCCTATAAGCTATTACAACCTACCGACATTCCTAATAAGGTATGGAATACCATAACTTAGAACTTTATTACCAGCCTTCCTTTATTTAAGAACCTAATTATTAAAGTCGAATATAACGGAATTTAGGTAATCGTTAATAAACTTATTAAATATAGGTACTTTTTACCCTTTAAAAGAATTATAATGGTAAAATAATTAACTTATGTATTTATCCGATATTACCTTAACAAATACGGAATATTAAAAAAAATCATTTTTAATTAAGATAAACTTTTTATATCCAAGTTTAATATTAACTTTTTTAAACAAATAGGCGTTAAGCTTAAGTTCTCGACAGCTTATCACCCTTAAACAGATGGTTAGACGGAACGACTAAACCAGACCTTGGAATAGTACCTTCGAAATTATGTTAATTACCAGCAAAACAACTGGGTAAAACTGCTACCATTAGCATAAATAGCCTACAACATATCTACCAACGAAAATATAGGCATATCCCCCCATATAGCTGTATACGGACACGAGGCAATAACCTAACGACCAGAATAATCGACGTATAAAACTCCTGCAATTACCACCATAACTTCCCGAACAGAAACAATAATAACGGAAATTAAAACGATATAAACCCAACTATAAACCGAATTGCATTTTCTCCAGCAAAAAATGGCCTAGTACTACAATAAGAAAAGAATTAAGGGATTAATTTTAGCGAAAAAAAACAAGGTTTACTTGCTACGTTAAAAATAAAACGTAACGTCGAACATCTCACAAATTAAAACCAAAAGGCTTAACGATAAGCTTAATTTTAAAAAGTTTAGCCCGTTTAAGATTAATAAAGTTATTTCCAAAACTAACTACCGACTATCATTACCTAAGATAATAAAAATATACTTTGTTTTTTACATTTCCTTATTTAAACCAGCACCTAAAAACGCCCCGCTAAAAATAAATCTGAAAATCGAAAAAGATGATAATAAGTACGAAATCGAACGAATACTAAACTCCAAAATAATCAAAAACAAAATCCAGTATCTAGTTAAATAGGAAAAATACTTATACGAAAAAAATACTTAGAAACTATTTAATTACCTAACGAATACGATAAACCTAGTTAAGACGTTCCACCGGCAGAATCTTAACCAACCATCTCCAACGCGGCTAAGGTCGCAGGCGACAAAGGTCCCCCGCTTAAATCTAAACCCGCGGCGCTTTAATTAAAGGAAGTAAACGCTTCCGCCATAACGTTTATTTCGGAAACAAATTGCGCCTGCTTTACTTCCACCTGTCGCCGTTCTTCTTTTATTCTTTCCCGTTCTTTTAATTAATCCAATTTTAAACCTTCCTTTAACATTTTTAACGTTTTTTTTTTAAGAAAATCTTATTAAAGGCGTAACCGCCTTAATCTTTTAACAAATTCCCGCGATTTTTTATCTTGTTGACGCCGTAATTTAACTAACCTTTTTTCTACCGCCTTTTGTTCCCTTTTTGCGGACTTTTAAAACGCTAAAAAGTTGTCCTTAATTTTACGTTATTCTTGTAACAAACGTTTTTGCGTTTTATTTATTTTCTAAAGCGAGTTTATAACGAAAACGTCATAAAATAAACGCTGCCGATAAATATAGCAACCACAACTTACGTATTCGGGTACGTAATAACAATCGGTTTCTTTTAATTAAATATAATTGGAACAAAAAAAAGCTTTAATACCGAATTTCTTAATTAAATTGGCGTAAATATTACAGAAATCACGCTGATTTAAGCAAAGCTTTTTTTTTTTTTTCCGAATATAACCTTTTATAATAAAATCAGCTAAATAAATTTGAAAGCTTTTTAACATAATAAGGTAACCAACTTACGGTTCTTATCTTTAGGACAAAGATTTTTGGAAAGGGGAAATAATGTTATAGGAACAAAGGTTCCTGTCTCGAGAAAACCTACCTTTATGGCCTAATGCAAATCTGCCACGGTTAAACTCCGGACAGAAAAGATTTGGCTTTTAAGGTGATCTAGTTGATCTAGATAATCTGGGATCCAGATTATACAGATCATACAGATCTACGACATACTTACTTTAGGGAATAAGGATATATATAACCCGGTTTCCCATATAAATAGCACCTACTTAGTTTCGCTTTTTAGCTATCAATCTAAGCTTTCGATTAAAGGCAATTGTACCGTTCTTTAATTAAGGGAAAAGTCTTTAAACCTTTTTAACGAACAAACCCCTAGTAAATTATTTCTCGCCCTATTATTACCTGCAAATTAAGACCCCATTTCGGATACTGCTCATACTTTCAGGTGGATGTATGACAGGTTCGTTACACTAGCTGGGGGGTGCGTAGCGCACCCCATATACGGAAAGGTCACCTACTGATCGGCCCATACATGTTCCGTGGCTAAGCTACTTAACGCTGTACGCGTGCA
>QJNU01001112.1:0-12869 GCA_004154915.1 Monosporascus ibericus | reverse complement strand
TAATTGGATGTGTTGTGGTTAAGTTATTTGGATTAGTTGTTGCGAGATGCCAAAAAGTGTCCGACTCGCTGGTGTGTCCGACTCGCTGGTGTGGTACGTTATCCTATATTATTTTTTATAATCGAATATGGTCGAATCGATCCGGTTCGACTATTAATCGAATATAATCGAATCGATCCCGTTCGATTATTAATCGAAAATAGTCGAATCGATTTGGTTCGCTTATGAATTAAATATAGTCGAACCCATTGCATTCGGCTTTCTTTAATTATGTAATTTATCCTGTTAAGGCTTTTTTACTTCTGGTTCCAACCGTTGAGGGGCTAAAATTAGCTAGGTTCTAATACGATTATTCCTTTCCAGAATTGTTGCCCTTAAAAACTATTGGCTGTTTTCGACTAATTAAGTAAGTAACTTTTTCTTTTATTTTTTTTTTCTGGTTACCATATTTACGTTTGATCACGTTTCGAAAAATAAGAAAAAGTTTAATCTTCATTCGGATCGTTATAACAATTTCTTTCGTTTTATTAACAAGTTTGGCGTAAATATGCTTTGGTATTCGGCTTACTTTCGTAGAAACCGTCTTAATTATATTATTTATAAACGGTAAAGTTCGTTATAGTTTCTATATTAATAAAGAATACGTTAATTATGACTGTAGTAAAGCAAACTCCGAATCGATACTTTGCGTTTTTTATGAGGACAGGATTAATCGGAAGAACAAGAAAGTCGAAGCGTCGTTTTTTAAAGCTTCGCTTGTTTCTAACGTTTCCGTAAGTAAGAAAAGCTTTTAGCTAAAAAGGTCGCTGAAATAATTCGTTATGGTGTTGAAAATTTAGACGAATTAAAACGGTAAGAAAGGGCCGAAATAAAGGCCGCCGGGCAGGCCGTTTAAAGTATAGGGGTGATTAACTAGGTTAAATTAGGCGTTATTAATTAATCCTTTCTAGTAAACTCGGATTAGGAAATTATTTTAAACACTTTTAGTTTTGTTAGTGAAAGTTTTTTGGGAGCCGTTAAGTATTTATAAGGTTTTTAGCAGATTTTTAGGTATTCTCGGAGTTTAGGTAATCTTTTTACTTAACCAGGTATTTACTAAATCCACCTTTTTTCGTATATATAAAACTCTTTATATTTCGTATTTAGGTATGTTTTTTTATTTCTTTTTATAGCTTAGATTAACTTTATTAGTGTCTGCTATTAATTCGAATAAGAACATATAAAATGCTGCATAAAGTTTAACTCTAAGTAATAATTTTAATTAGTAATTATGTTTTAAGATCTTTTCGCGCTTTTATATCAGCCGATGTATTTAAAATCCAGTTTCTTTTATTTAATCGTTCAGTTTGGATATTTTTAATAAATAGGTAAATCTTCTTTTTCCTTTAAAAAGGTTAAGCCCTCTATCTTTTTTTTCAGTCATAAAGTTTTCTTATTTAATTACGTGCGACTTCGAATTGCTTTTTTTAATTTGTGTATAATTATTTAAGTTGTTTTAATATAAGGATTACTTTGATATAAACTGGTCGGTTTTTATATACGTCCTTTTAAACCTTTAGTATAAAATTAAAATTAATATATACTTAATTCGTGCTGATACTTTCGTAATAACTAATATTATCAATTAATTCAACTATAAATAACTTTAACAGCTAATTATTTTACTAGTAATTAATATAATGTCAAAAATAGACTTTTAATATATAATTACTTTGTTTTATATATTCGTGTATTTATGGTTTAATTGCGCTAAATCTTTTATTATTTGAATTTAATTTTACTATAAACCTTTATTCGAATTTCTAAATAAATATCGATCTTTTATTTAAATAATTTCTATTAATAACTCGTACGTTTCTAAAACATGCCTTAAAAAGATATAATTTAATTGCTGTATATTCCTATCATTATAATACATTGGAAAATACGGAAACTTCGTAAATCGGTTAGCGAATATAAATTTGCTTTTGTAATATACGTCCGTAATTAAAACTTTTGATAATGGGAGTTTAGTAATAAATTTAAAGCAACAAAATCCTCTAGTTCCTTTACGACTAGTAACAGCGATAGTTTTCTATATGGTCTATATCGCCGAGCTTTTAGCTTATTACATATATAACATTATTATCGTTTTTGATTATTATTAATTTTATTTTAAGACAGTAATAAATACTTTAAAATCGTTCTAAAGTTTTGTGGATTTCTGGGTATCCGTATAGCTTATGTTCGTATATATCCCATCTTAATGTTGTTTAGTACTTTTGTTAGATATATGTTTTTTTTATTTCTTAGCTTTCAAGTAGGTTATCGTTACAACCTTGGACCTTTTGGTATAGATTAAAGGGTTCTAATCTAATCGTTGATATTTATCGTGGTTATAAATATCCTTGTAGCGTAATATCGAAGGTTTAGCCGTTACCTGGAATTATTTTTACTCTTAAGTTTATATTTCGACTGAATACGTTTATTCCATTATTTTTAATACCTTTTAATAGATAATAATCAAGTCTTACTTTATTAATTTTTCGACGGTAATAAAATCCATATAGTTTTTATAAGGCGTATATACTTTAATATAATAATAGTTGCGGTTAAAATATACTTTTTACTCTTTCGAAACCTTTAACAATAACTATGACGTTTTTACCTGGAGTGCCGTAATTTAATTTCTTTTTTAGTTTATAAATGTAAAATATAATAAGATATAACTTACCGTATTTATTGCGGTGTACGGTTATTAAGTTTAAAACGTAATCTGAAACGTCGGTTTCGAACTTAATTAAGCGGCTTAAATCATGTATAATTAAGACTAGCGTATGAATAATCGCTGTTATAATATCCTAAAAAGTATTTTCCGTCTTCTTTATTTTAAAAAATGTATTTCCTTTTGTTTATAAAGTTCGATAATGGCGTATTTATCTTATTAAAATATCATCTAAATTTCCTGTAATAATTAGCAAATCGAAAAAAGCTTATACTTTCTTCACCGTAGTAAGGGTTTTTTATTTCTATATTAAACCGGTTTTCTTAAGGTATTAATATGTCTTAAAATTTTACTTCTTGTAGATAGAAGTAGCGTTCCTTTATGTTAATTAATAAATTCCCGTTTTAGGAAGTATAAAAACTACATAAAAGCATCTTACATGTTCCTTTTTATTTTTTAAGTTAATGTGAATATTTTCGAGAAAATAAATAACGAAAATATTTTAGTACATCCTAAATACATAGTTAACAATTCGCTAAGAAATATCTAGTACGTCTATAAAGCCGAAAGATATAATAAAGGACTCAAAAAGTTCGTATTTGGTTTTAAGGGTTATTTTTTATTCCTGTTCTAATTTAATACGGATTTAGTTAAATCACTTTTTAAGGTTTAGGCCTATAAATCTTTTTACTTTCGATAGGGGATTTTTTATTTCGTTATCTAAAAGTAATGCCATTTTATTTTTAACTGTAATGCCCTTTAATTATTTATAATTAATAATTAAACGTAGCTTTCTGTTCTTTTTTAATATAAAGAATATAAAATATTTAGTTAATGAAATAAAACGTCGTATATAACTTATTTTTGGCTTATTTACAAGATATTTACGTAATCTTGATAATTCTATTTTCTTGAGTTTGTAAATTAAAAGAATGTTCACCTATCTTTTCCACTTAAGGATTAGTTCGGAATCTCATTTCTTCTATTCCAGTGATTTCCTTTCATTTTGTTTTCGGAATAATGGGTTTATATTTATACTACTCTAAAAATACGTTAACTATAAGTTCTAACTTTAAGGGCTAATACTTTAAGTAATGTTTACCTTTTGTAACTTTACTTTAATAATAATGATAATTCGTCGTATTCTTTATAATATCCTTATTTCTTTTTATGTTTTATTGTCATAAGTAATAAAGATTTCATCGTAGTTTTATACCTACATCCCTTACCATTTTTGATTGAATATTAAAATATTTTGGTATTTTACTTTTTTTATTAAAGGGGTATAAACTACACTTTAGTTAATTAACTACCTAATGGATTTTAAACTTGTACTAATATAACTATAATGTTCTGAAAATCATATCGAAATTTCTTATTGGACCGAAATCGAAGTCTATTATTTAACTTCGTTTTTTAACGAAAATCTTTAAGTTTTTAATTTGGGGGGTAATTTTTCCATCGTAGTAAGTACCTAACCTTTTACGATATCTGCGATATAAAGATCTTTGTTTTTTTTTCTGCGAATGGAAGTTAGTTAATTATATGGGACATAATATTGTTACCTTTTATCATTCCCTAATCCGAAATAAAATAAATTAATACGCTTTAATTCGTATTTAGGATATAATAAAATTATTCTTAACTTTGATCATTACGTTTAAAGCGTTTTTGAAAAACTCTTATTAACTTTTGTAACTTTTATGGTTTTGCGGCTTTTTTATAAGTAACGTTCGCCTTTTAAATCGACATTTAATACCTTAATACGGTTTTAATTTTAGCGGTGAAAAGTTTATAGCCGTTTGAATTATTTTTCCTATCGCCGTTACCAAACTGCGAATAAAAGGACTTATATTTGAAAGTTCGTTTTGTTAATCTATTCCCAGTCGGGATATCTTTATCCCTTTCATCGTAAATAAAACTAGGTATCGTATTATTTTATTTTCTTATTTTCTTATTTTAAAGGTCATTTTTAATTTCTTATAATTCTTTTAAATTATTCATATGAGTTAACTAGACGTTTAAGTTATTCATTACTTTTCAAAATACCTTCATAATTATTTCGTAAATTTATTCTTTTTCCGATTTACAAAGATACCATTCAAAATGGTATCTAAGATATTAATTTAAGCAGCTTTCTTTTATAGGCCAATTTACTGCTGCCGTAATAACGTTAATAACATTTTTAAAATCGCATATTTTAAAGTCTTTATATTATCGTTAAGATTTAAAATCCTTTCCGCTTAATTATAAAAATCGAATACTCAGTTGTATATTTAAAAAAGTCGTGTTCCGACATATTATCTTTTTATATATTAAGCGTAATACAGACGCTTATAATAAATAATATAAATTTTCTCGGATTGATTTCGCTCTTTTGCTAATAGGGCTTTATTTTAACCTTAATATTCTTTAATTTCTAAGTTTAACTCCAACTGTTCGTACCGTTATTCCCGTTTTTGTTATAATTTAAAAAGTAATTTATTTTCGGTCGGCGCTTTTTTCCCGTCGTATTCTTTTACCTATTAAGGTACCGTAGATCCTGTAAAAAGGGCCTATTACTTTTGAATAATTATTTAAAATAACTTTTTTTGTTTTTACAGTCCTTAAAGACTCGATATCTAGGTCCCTTATTATTATCGGTATTTTTTAAAGACCTTATATTAATTAACCTTATATTTCATCTTCTATTAATTACCGCATTAAATTTGACGTGAGTTTTATTATTATATTAATTTTATCTTTATAGGTTTAAATGCCGTTTTATGGGATATATCTGTTTTTCGTAATATACCTCTAATAACGGAATGCCCGAATTTACTATTTTGCCCGTCCTTAAAATATTGGATTTTTCAGGCGTACTACCGCTCGTTAATTTAAATACTATAACTATATAATCCATTAATTCTTCAGGGCGTTCGTGTTTAAATAAGTTTTTCTAAATGTTCTAGACCGTTAAAAAATGTAAGTGGTAGTACCTTTCATCCTTAATTAATTTACGAAATAATTAAATGAATTAATTCCAGTATTTAAACGTTAAAGTTTTCCCTTTAAATCCTTAATCTTCTTTTCGGCCTTAGTCTCATAGTTTATTACCACGAATCCCTTTTCCAATCCTTTTTAAACTTTTTCATAAGCGTTATAAATTGCTGAAATTATTATGGACCTTTATTTTAGAGAATTAATAACCCATTTCTTAAAGGTTAGTTTAAACTAAATAACTACTTCTTTAAAACTTATCTTCGAACGAATTACATTTAAAAAGTAAATATTATAAATTTGATTAAAAACTAGTCGATATATGCGTAATACTGAATAAAGAATTATTATACTTTAATGAAGGTTCCGTTAAAACAATCGGGCTTAATAAGTTTTAAAATAGTTTTCGGTGTCTTTGCCGGCAGTGATTTAAACGGGTCCTGTTAATTAGGCTGGCTAATTCGGTGAATTAGATTACTTTATACTTCTATATTTAGCTAATTCGACTTTTTAGCTCTTTAATTAATTGCCTATTTTTTTTCGAATATACGGATAGGTTCGGTTTTATGATAAATAAATTTCGTAACCGCGTTAATTAACCTTTTATGTCAACGTAAAACCTCTTCCACGGAGGAATTACGTCGAATATGTTGGTTATTGAACCGCATTATATTTTCTTTGGCAAACTGGAAGGCTTTTTTAAAAGTGGGTTATTTCTTAAATCATATAATATTAAAAACATTATTTCAACTGCAGTAATATTATTAAACTAAAGTTTAAAACGTTTAATAGTTCAGCTGTTTAACTAATTATTAAACCTCTGTCAGACGGTTTATATCAGTCATGATACGATAAGAAATTAAAACATAAAGTATCCGAAAATTATGTACGATAATAACAGGTTATTAGCCCTAATTTAAATAACGAAGTTATATTATAAGTTAATAATTTATTCAAATTATAGATGGTAATAAATGTATATATCCTATCTTATTATATCCGGTCTAATATGGGCGCATCGATCTCGTTCGACTATTAATCGAATATGGTCGAACTGACTACGTTCGACTTTTCTATAATCACGTGATTTGTCCGGTCGGGGTTCTCTTGCGTATGGTTCCGACCGTCTGGGGGGCCAAGACTGGCTGGGTCATAATAAATTCTTATCACACTCTAGCACGTTAAAGATATAAGGAGTATAGTACATGTAGAGCGCGTTAAGAGATTTAGAAAGGTTCAATAATATTAGAACTTGATTAAACTTTAAAAGAATTTAATAGTATTTAAATTGATAAACTTATTATAAAAGTGTTTTAAGAAAGGTTTTAAAAGTGTTTCGCAAAAGATCGAAAACCATTCATACTTTAATCTTACAATCTCACAGTATAAAAGAAATTATATAGCGCTTCGTCGAAGGAGGATCTATACCCGGATTGTATATGCTTTTAGGTAAAAGAATTTCAAATAGTAAAAAAGTAAAAGCTCTGAACCAGATGTAAAAAAAGAGAATTAAAAGGAATAATATAAAAATTCTTTTTATAAAGTTCGAGGTAATTACTGCTTATTATTTTCATTAAAAATAGAATTTCAATTGCTAATACGGATCGGTTCTTGGGAATAAAAGGAAGCAACTAATTTAGTTAATATACGCTATATACGGGCTAGAATAAGTTTAAAATAAATTTCACAGTTTAGTAGACATATTCGAATCGATATTGAAAAAATCGAAACAGGGATAAATTTTCAAGAAAGAAGAAAATGTAATGTTCGATATGATTGTGACAGTAATATACGGCCGGCGATAGTATGCTACGGTACTAACCATGCGGCTGGACTAAGCAGCTATAACGCTATATAGCGGCAAGCCCACTTCGTTTCTGCAATGGCTCCTTTTTTTCTTCGTATAATAAATGAAAATAAATCGGCTAGCCCTTTAAATATAATCAATAAGTTAATAACGAAAATATGGAGAACGCGAATAAAGCTATTAACAGATATAAGCGGCGGCAAACGTAACGAAAACCTAAAGAAATGTCTTATTATTTTAAAAAAAAGCGCATCGCCGACGACATAAATTAAAAGAAATCGTGAAACCTTAACGAATAATTATATAAATGACCCACTTTAACATATAAGACTAAGGATCGAACCTAGGTTTTTAGAGTTGATGATTTTGGGTTTTACTAATCGGCCATATTATAAAAGCCCGAACCTGCGCTGAGATTTAGGCAAATTAAACCGTAAAGTTATATATATCGTCGTTAAAATAAATAACCTCCTGATTCTATTTATTACCCTAAAAGCCTTCTCAATCGAAATCGAAGCTTTCCTCGTTACAGCGAAAGGGCTGCTTGATTTTCCGTAAGAAGGCTACGTAAACAGTAAGCCAGGCAAAAAAGCCGCGATCCTTGAGCAGCAGACGCGGAAGCGTTTGGCGCCGATACGCCATCTTTTTAGCGACAGGCTAATTGCGTTAATTGTAAAGCAAAATTACTAAGGCATCGGAAATACTTAGAGCGAAAGCCGCCGGGGCCGCGTAACGAAAGGAGAATAAGGCGCGACGACCCGCAACCACCGATTAGTACTTATAACGAATAAATTAAAGCTGATAAAAAATTAACAAAGGGAACCCCGGACCAGAAAAGAAGGCGGGGCGATTTATAAACGTAATACCGACATTGCCGGTTAGACCAAACTTTGCCCAGTAGGTAAAGAGTAAGCGGAGGAAGGCTTATGTAAGGCGTTATTAAGCGGCAGTAAAAAGGATACGTATGTTAATACCTATACCTTGAATGAGGTTGCCATCGTCGTCGTTATCTTACTAATCGAATAACTCGGTTAACAATTTATAAGCTTCTGAAAGCCAAGTACGTCGAAAGCTATAATAGTAAGGCATTTAGGGATAGCCGAAACGTTAGTAAAAGAGGTCCGTATATAAGGCGAATTAATTTACAGGTTCGTACCTATCATGGCTACCAAAGTAGCCCATACAGGCAGAACAGTCCGGAGACTTAAACTTGTAAAAGATAGCGAAAGGAAAACCTTTATAAGGACGCAAAGCATCCTCGGGCTTACCGAAACAAGGGCGACATACGTTCGCAGTAACAACGCGAACGACGGCATCAGGACGTAAAAAATAACGGCGTTTACGTATCTTTTTAATTTAACCGCGAAAATGCGTGATTATAAAACACGATAAAAGATTTAATAAAATAAAAATAATTAAAAGTGGAAAAAACGCCCGGATTAAACATATATAAACGAATATAAAAGAAAACAATATTAAATTTACAGAAGAATAAAAGGAAATTAAAAGACTAAGAGAAAATTAGGCATTATTTATAAATAAACGAAGTTAGGTAAATCGTAGGGAAATATAAGAACGAAATAAGGCGGTTACCTGGCGCGATCATAAATACTTACAACTATATAACAACACCCATTCTAGACTGCCCAGATTACAATAACAAAGATATGTCACTATATTAGGCACATTATGATACCAGGCTCACCTATTCTACATACATAATGCCGGCCCGGCATTATGAGGAAGGGGGATATAGTTATCACATGCAAGCCTACTGGCCTGGCACCCCTACACCACTTATGTCCTCTCCCCTGGTGTACTACAGCTTTCATACTATATAAGGGCCTTCGGCCCTTATCTCTCTAGGTAAAGAGATAAGAGTCTGTTCTGTCCTAGCCCTACCCCATAGGAATACACTGGTTATACCTGACGTGAAATCGCCATTGTGACAAACGGGCTTCAAAATTTCGAAATTTTAATTTTGGAATAATATAACCTGGAAAATGATGAACGATAATTTTCCCGGCTGCTCCGAATTGCGAAAGACTCTTAGAATTCGGATAAGAATCAACATAGATACGAGCGGGACAAGGCAGTCTGCGATAAAGATAGGTTTAGTAAAGCCTAGGAATTACGGTAGCAATCTATCATTTTGTCTAATTTTATCTCCACGGTCGCGTCTCCTCTAGGAAGAGTTTATAACTTTATATAAACCGATCTATTTAAACTTCATTTCTCTATTTAAATACTTAATTATAATACTAATAGCACTTAAGTTAACTATTTCTTTTTTAAAAAGCCTTTCTTTTTAACTTTTTGATTATATTACTTTTTTTATTTAAATACGTCTGGATTTTCGCTGTAACCTTATCTTTACGTATATTTACTCGAACTCTTTCAATTTAAGGATTATTCTAATGTTAATAAAACTGTCATATGTAACTTTATAAATCTTTAGTATAAAACCGAAGTTAATATTTATAAAGGTTGTTTGGGTACTGCCGTAGTAATTCATTATAAAAGTTGATAATCTGATAAATGCCCTATAGATTTAATCGTTCTGCTCGTAATTAATATAGTATTGTACACAGGGCTTTAACATTTAACTTTTTTTCTTTCTACTTACCGCTTCTTTAAGGTTTAACTACATTTAATAATTTATAATTAGGTTTAATTATATTATAAATCATTATTAAAATTTCGAAATAAGTCTCGGTATTTTATTTAAAATAATTTCTGGTTATTTTCCGCTTATCATTCAGATATTTTTAAAAGGATGTGTATTAATTACTTTATATTTACATCTTCATGATACAGTAGAAGATAACAACATTTAAAAAAAAGTAAAAGATTATGAAGATAGGATCGTAATATACATCTGTAATTATATTTCTTTCAAATTAGAAATTTAGTAATACAATCGAAAGTAATTAAATTTTAAGGTGGCTTTACGATTAATAATAGCTGTAGTTTTTGGTATAGCTTAAATTATCGAATCTTTCCTCTAGGATATATGGCATTACTATTGCACCTTTAATTATTAATAACTTTATATTAAAAAAGTGATAAATGCACTATAACGATTTTAAAGTTTCATAAATGCGTTGGAATCTAGGTAATTAAGATTTCTATTTGTTTCGTATTAATGTTTTTTTCTATTCCTTTACGATTTGTATTATTTTATTTTCTAGTCTTCCGTTAGAATATTGTTATATTTGTAGATCTTTTTATATAAACTAAGAGAAACTGTTTTGATCGGTATTATCTATTTTCATTACAACTGTTCATTTAACATAACGTTGAAAATTGATTAATGCATTTTAATAATTGTTTTTATTAAGGTTGGTGTTCATTTCAAGGCGTTCGTTTTCTTATCCTATATTCCCTTTGAAAAAATAATAACGAAACTGGATTTTACTAATTTCTTACCGTAACGTAATTCTCGTTCTATTAACTTTATGATAATAGTAAAGTAAGTTACCTTTGTATTATCCATATATAATATAATTTGATCATGATCTCCATTTATATAATATGTAGATTTTCGAAATGTTTAAACAATAAATATATATTGCTTATCAGGAATATCGTAATATATCTTGATTTCTTTGAGTTTATAATAATAAAATGTAATAGGTTATAAATTATTTTAAGTATCGCAGTGTCTATTTAGGATGGTTAAGGCGTAATTAGAGATTAGTTTTAAGTTTAAATAGGCGATTCAGGCTTTATATAATTAGTATTAGTTTATTAAGAATTTCGGCCTTAGGTATTTAAAAGGGTTTTTTTGGAATTTATTAAAATTTGTCTTTGATGAGGTTTAGTAATTCTGTGATTATTTTACTAAAGTATCGAATAGGCCTTACGTACTAGTCAGTCAATTTAAGGAAGGGCTCTGCCTTTTTGCTCATAGTAGGCCTTGTCTTTTTTTTATTATACTACTTTTTTCGGGTATATTTTAATATATTTTAAAGTGGCAATATGTTTTCAAAGTTTATTTTTTTAAGTATAAAATTCGCTTTTTTCTAATTTAAAAAGTAAGTCTACGTCTGATAGGGCGTAATGAACCTTATAAACGTATGTTATATAGTTGGTTTCGTTTCTTATGTATCAGAGAATGTAGTCGACGTAAGAAATAACGAAAATATTCAAGTACTTTTTAAGTATATAGTTAATTATCGGTTAAAAGTTTATTAACAAGTTTGTAAATCCGAAAGGCATAACGAGATGTTTAAAATGTCCGTACCTTATCCTCAAGCTCAGTTTTTATTCTTATCCGAGATTAATACGTATTTTATTATACTTTTTTTAAAGATAGTTTAAGCTTATAAATTACTATATGTTATAAAGGTAATATTTATTTTATTTAAAAAGAGTAAAAGTTATTTGTTATGGATTATTTAGTGATTAGCGGGCTATAATTAATAACCAAGCTTAAGTTTTCTTTTCCTTTTTTGAGTAAAAATATAGGATATCCAGTTAATAAATTAAATCGTTGTATATAATCTTTTACGGTTATTTTTAGAGCTATTTACGTAATGCTTACAATTCCGTTTGGATACCGTTAAAAGTCGCACAAACTGTGTCCACTGTTCATTTTTTAAAAATTATCTTATCATTTCATTTATTATTATTATGACCCAACGGGTTTGACTCCTTTGGAGACGGTCGGCGCCATAACATTAGTACCTTGTAGTTCAGGATCACGTGATGATACTTGATGACTCGATACGCTTGATGATCGAGCGATTCGAGCTAGGCTATACAGGCTCGACAGGCTCGATGGCAGAGCTATTCGAGCTATACAAAACATACTATATGGCACCAGTATATAGATCCGCTTATTGCTTTTTACATAGCGTACATATTACCAGCTTCTAATATGTCTTCGTTACCTAGATTACCTTTAATAATGTACTATTACCAAACGTAACTATCGCATACTATATTACTTCGTTTTTTACGATGGTATTGTTAATTAAACCCGTACGACATAAATTTAACAATTAGTTAAACCGATGAGCCGTTATCTGTTATAAGCTTTTATTTCACGTTATGATCAAATTTTATATAATATTCCTAATATTATGTTGTCCAGTAAACAGCTCGCCCTGAAAGGAATCTTTTAAGTTTTTAAATATAATATTACAAACTTTAATAACAAAAAAGTCCACTTTAAATTTTATAAAAAACACACTCCGGCAATTAAATTAGCTAATTAACGTAATTATGGAATCAAGGAACTATAAAACCGAAATTATTAAAGCCTTAAAAATCGAAATAAATAAATAAATAAATAAATAAATAAATAAATAAATAAATAAATAAATAAATAAATAAATAAATAAATAAATAAATAAATAAATAAATAAATAAATA
>QJNU01001111.1:0-12968 GCA_004154915.1 Monosporascus ibericus | reverse complement strand
AGCGCACCCCATATACGGAAAGGTCACCTACTGATCGGCCCATATGTGTTCCGGAGCTAAGCTACTTAAAGTTGTATGAGTGCAACAGCACCTGCAACTGACCTAATATAACAACACAACTGATGTCCCCTATATCTGACATTAACCGCCTTTAGGAAAATATATAAGAATAACCCAGTTAATAACATTTAGAAGTAATATCACTAACACCTTACGTTCTTCGCTAAATTACTTAAGAAAGTAAAGGAATAAATATAAAATGGCAAAAGATTATGGTTAAGGGCCGTAAGTATATAATGCCCGAAATAATGAATTGTCGAACTAAGGCCAAAGATTTATTGATCGCCGTAACCACGGTCCTGGAAAATTAGGTTTCGAATTGTGGAATAACGGGTAAAAACGATATTATGAATAAAAAGCTTTTATACCTAAACGTCGTAACGGATATCCGAAACGAATAAAAAACGATACAATTTTTTTTAAAAATTTGAATAAAGAATATAAATATAACTTTCCCGGCCGTTTATAAGAAAAAAGGAAAGCCGACGGAAATAGAGCACGGTTAAAAAACTGATCCAACCGAATAAGCGACTGGAAATAACTCCCGCTAATCCTGAAAAGGAGGTAAAGGAGTATTTTAAGGGAATAAAGGCCGTAAAAAAAGATATTGCGCGATAATTTAAAACGAAAGCGTTAAAGGTTTAACGTAAAGGTAAAGGTCAGAAAACGATACCGTACCTGCTATAGATTTACCATTTTTTGAATACTTTTACGTATTTCCGGAAAAGGCTTGTATTAGTTAAAGATTGAACTTCCTTGTATAAAAGTTTATTAAGTAACGAATAATAACGGATACGGTATTAAAAAATAAAATCCGACGATTAAAACACGAATTAAAGCAAGAATATAATAATTAACGTTTTAAACAGGTAGTAGAAAGAAAGGCGCTGCTTTTTAATTTACTATATGAAAAGAAAAGAAGACTTTAATTTATTTACTTATCTTTTAAAGAACTTAGCTATTTTCGATTTACGTATAATACTTATATTTTTAAGATTATCATTTGAGTTTTCCTATTTTTAAAAAGCTTTATCGGTTCACTATATATGTCAAGAATATGTGAGTCCTATTTAGGGGTTACCAAAAAGTTAACATCGAACTTGAAAATTTAAGTAGTTCTTTAATTATACAAATATAAAATAAACATTTTACGAAACCTTGGTTTGTAAAATGGTATCCTTACGTTTATTATAAATGAAAAGATATTAATAAGATAATAAATCTTTTAATAATTACTTACGCCGAAATGATAACGTTATCCTTTATTACGTAATTAATAACTGGGACCAGATTATAATTAAGAATATCTTAATAAACATATTTAAAGCTTTATTCGGGATCCCCTGGAACAAGTTTAACTTTTAAACTTTTAAACCTCCGAACGCCAGCTTATTAAAATTTTGATACTCACGATTAGGATATTCGAGCCAAAAAGTCTCAAACCACCTTACCGATTATTTTAAACGGGTGCAAATAAAGGAGTTAACTATTACAGATTACGATATTTATAAATATTTAAAAGTAAAAACGTAGAATAAACGAGAACCCGCTAAAAACTGCTTAATTAGAATAAAGATTTATAATTAACCTTTTCGATTGCGAAAAGATTTCCGAAAAACATAAGAATCTTATATTATTTGTTGATCAATATTTCGGATACATTTTAGATGTTTATTTTAAAAATCGAAAAATCGAAACATTTATAAACGTATTTTAATATATCTTAAGGGTAGTAGCTGATTAGAACTAAGTAATATTAAAGACTTTCGAATACGATAACGAGATTGTTAAGAAACTTCAAAGCCTAGATTCTTTCAAAGATAAAAGATATATACATTACGAACCTTATACGTTATACAGATAATTATAGAATGGTGCTGTAAAACGTTCGGATGGTATAATTAAGAAAAGAGCTTAAATAATAAAAAAGGGGACAAAATTGCCAGCTTTTTATAGGTGAACATTTATAAAGTAGCGGTATATTTTATAACCGAACTTTAAAAATACTTTCCTTTTTAGTAATTATTATATAAATACTTCTATACTTATTTTACTTTTAGAGATTGTTTAATAATTAAGGACTGGGGGTTATATTAAATATATCTTAAAATATATAGCTGCAAGATACACGTTATATCCGTACACGGGATCTTTTAAGAAATAAAAACTTATTATAAAAATAGAATCTTAAGATATAGATAACGTATCTTGTAATGTAGAATTTAAGGAATATTTATAGGGTATGAAATATGTTAACGAACAAGGTTTATATTATATATAATGTTATGTTTAACGAAAAGAAGTTCTTTATCGGAAATTATCGAATACATGCAAAACGACCCGTTATATATTACCTAAAAGGATTTAATAACATTATTATAAATGTTTCGAGCAGTTATATTTACTTAAACTTCTAGCTGATTAAAATAAAAAAAGGATAAAAAGCTTAATAAATTATAAAAGTACTAAAATAAAATAAGAGGAATGTTTAATAAAAATCGACTTAAAACGTAAGCGTACAACGTTTTCGATACGGCATGTAATACTGGGCTTGATTATTCTTTTATTATAATTATACTCGAATTATCTTAATTTCAGATTTCATCATCCTTACTTATCGCAGTATTAATAACAGTTATTATTATAAAGCTTACGGAACGTATAAAAGGTACAGATCGTTTAACTGTATTAAAAAATAATAAATTAATTGTTGCTGGTAATAATATAAGATAACGACCTCGAGTATCTCCTCGTTGCTAAATCCGGCGGAAGGAGATTTTCGGGCTATAAAATGATGCCGTATAAATTAGAAACTAAAGTTTAAGATAAGTAAAAAGGTTACCTTAATCGGTACGTTAAATAGTAAACGGTTAAATAAGGCGAAGTTTGCGAGGCTTCTTAATAGGCCTATTAATTACCGAAATAATAAAAGGTTTAATTATTAAAATAACCCCAGCCTACGAAAGCGAAACAGGATATACAGGTATAATTTGCCACTACAGCTTAAAAGGCATATTAACTGAAAGACTTATTCTATAAGGAAAGGTATTCTTAAAGCAGAACGTACTTATATATAAAGCTATTTTAAAATGGTTAAATAAATTTCAGCTAATAAAAATAAGGCCAACGGGTATTATTTATTAAATTAGATAGAAGTATAGATATAAATATAATAAATACATCTAGGCTTTTAAATATAAGCCCGCCTTATAATATAAGGTAATTAGCAAGCTAAATCCGTATTCGAGAATACGTATCTACTAACCTTAACAGGAAGATTCTTTAAAAGATTTATGGCCATAGCTGCCCGTTTCGATTTAGAACTTATTTAGTACGATATAGTAAACGTTCTCGTTAATACGAGTTTGTTATACGATATATTTATAAAGATGCGACTAAGGTATAAAAAACGAAGAAAAGTTTTACATTTACCGAAGCATTTATACGGATTTCGAATGGTACCTTTATTACGGCAGAAAGAAGTTGTTATTACATTAGAAAAATCAAGATTTAAGCTTATCCCTTACGAACTATAGTATGTTCTTAAAAACGCGTCCTTGATTTTTTTTCATCGATAATATAATATTAACTTACCATAAGAAAAGATTGCCCGATATGAACGCTACTATAACGAAAGTTTAATTTATTTATTACTTAAAAAAAACAAACCTACAATAATTTTAAAAAATAAATGCTAGTAAAGATTAGAGAAAAAGATTAATTTAATGATCTTAATCCGATTACGTTAATAAACTTGCGAATCTTATTTTTAAAAAGGATAAGTTATATTTTTAAATATACATAAAATGTAACAAATCACCTGCTTTAAGTAGTATAATAGGTGTAAGTTTGATTAGTAAGTATTATCTAAAAGTAGAATTTATTATATATGTAATAACTTTTATTCCGCCCGATATTACACTTGCTGTTTTTCGTTTATCCCGTTTTAATATAAACCCCAGTGATAAATATTACGATACCGCCTAATACTTAACTAAGTATCTATTCGGAACAAAAACGTATGTTTTACAACTGAAGAATAAAAATACTTTCGATACTTAAAGTAATTCTTTTTCCGTTATTAATAATATTAATGGAAAAGGTTTATAAGCATGCGTAAAACAATTTTAAGTAAAATATTTAAATCATGAACGAATAAAGAAAATACAATAATTATTCTTAAAATAAAAGCGGAATTATTATTCCTTGATTAGATTCCGAAACAGATTATATTTACTTAACGGCTAATTAAAAAGCCGAAAATATAATTAAATAACCTCAAGATAAATTTATAACACAGTAAGTAACAGATTATACACCTTATTGAAGCCGATATCGTTTAGTTATAAATAGATCTTAGGCACGTTAATTTATATAATTATTAATTTCAGCAAAGATTAGATAATACTAAATTAAAATAAAATATACCCTTAAATATACTATACTAGGAAATGAATTAATTAAGGTTTTATCGAAGGAAAAGTTAAAGAAACTTAGGGAATAAATTTTATGAATAAATGTTAGGGAGAAATTCGAAGTCGGGACATCGCGAAAGTTGGGGCAGGAGGACTTTAATAAAACGGAAAATTAACACTTTAAAGGAAATTTACCGGATAAATCTTAAAACCTAAAATATTATAACAGGTCAGCCAGTTTCAAAGGAAGGAGTTTAAGGGGGTGTGTTGGATATCAGGGTTCCTAAGATAAAGGACGCTACGGAGATGATTTGTAGCTTAGGGTGGTGATTACACCAGCCACATCTATTAGTATGAGCCCTGACCAACGCGGTTAGAAGGACTCCAAGGAAAAATAACAACCAATATGATCAATTCAACACTACGCAGTGCTTAGTAAATATTTATTAATTTGAAGTAATTGTTAAAATACTTCAGAAATTCGCATAATACGTTTCAATTCAGCCGTTAATTAATATATTGGCTCTAAGTGTATAATCTATTTTACTTAAATATTTTACGGCTTTTCGTAACTAATAGTTAGACATATCTATATGCTATAATTGTATTATTAATAAGCTAATATCGGCGTTAATAAGGTTTATACTTTGTTAATTATCGTATTATATATTTAACGGCTTTATATTTAAGATAATTTGTCAATTTCTATTTAATCGAAAATTATATAATGAATTCTTTGCAACTTATAGATAAAGCAATTAATATATTTTACTAATTTACCCGTTATCTTATTTCTTTTTAGCATAATTTTATAAGGGAAACTTTTAAGCCTTTTTAATAGATTGTATTATTCGGAAAACAGCGTCGTTTTAAAGACTTAATAAATTCTTTGCTATAAGTGTAAACTCAGCGTTTTTATTCTAATTAAGTATAAGATAATCCGACCAGTAACTTTATAATATACGAGATTTAAATTTAAATCAAATCGGATCAGTCGAGATATAATTAAAGATATATAGAGTCGTGTATTTCATTATTATATAATAATTAATATTGATTTTCTTTAGTATTTATTAACGAAAGCTGAATAAGTTAAATTAAGGTTCGTGTTACGGACCTTTAACGAGGATCTAAATTAAAGACCCGACCTTAAGAGGAAGTGGGTCCGCTTTACTCCTCAGAATATATAACTTAAAGTAATCTGTTTAATCTAATAAATAAGAAAAGACGTTAATTTGCTGGGAATAACAAATTTCTCAGACTTATAATAAACCTATTTAATGAAAATAGATATATAATAAATATGGCTTTCTATATAAATAGCATTTACTTAATTTCGCTTCTTATTTATCAGCTTAAATTTATAGCCTAAGGCAGTCATTGTTTACTATAGAAAAAAATACGCAAATCTTTTTAAAGAATAAATTACTAACCTATTTCTCGTTCGATTATTACGTACGAATCAGAAACCCATTTGGATATTACTTATACCTCTAGGTAGATATATAACAAGTTCATTACATTTTGATAATTCCTTAATTAATAACCTACGGATTGTTTATCACCTAATTACTGTATAAACCTTTTTAAATATAATATAAATGATAATATAAAACGAGACTTAAAAGTTAAATAACATATTCATTCCCTGTTACCAGCTAATAAAAGATTTATAACTAAGCTAAACGAGTTTCTATATATTTAAGAAGTTTTTCAACTTCTTGACAACATAGCTCCCGTTATTATTCGATCTAAAAAAGGCCCTTTTCCTTCCCACCAATAACCTACCGCTACGAAAGCAACTATTAAGGTCCAGGGATTTAAGGTAAAGAAAGTAGAAACAGAAATGAAGAAGTACCTAGCTAGAAATTAGAAAAATAAAGGGAAAGCACCTACTACCGACGAAATGTCATATATCTTACTAACAGAACTCCGAGCGATTGAAAAGGGAGACGTAAAATGGATTTAATAGTAAGGAGCTTGGGCCTTGTTGTTATTTAATACGAATTAATTACAGGAGAATATTATCTTAGCTCCTAATTACTACGGAATGCTCAAAATTAGAAGTTATAAAGCGATAACCCCTAGGCTTTATAATAAATTTAAAATGTATCAGAATTCGTAATATAGGCTAAGTTTTACTTGAAAGTTTTTAAAAAAGTTTTAATAAAAGATTACGAAAGTAATAATTGTTATTTCGTAATTACTTACTGGGAAGATTCTTTTATAACTTAAACTTAATATAAGGGATTACTTATAAAATTACGTTAACGGAATTTGGGACACAACTAGTCACAATTTTAGGAAATATAAATATTGTTAAACAAAAATTAAAGTATTGTGTAAGATTTATATAAAAACTGATATGCGGTTAAATGATTTTATCTCTTTCGCTAAATTAAGTAAGCCTTTAAATATATTACCGGATTGAATGTTTTGATCGTCATTTTTAACCTCTTAAAAACATATCATTTGATTCCTTTTATAATGGCTCAAAGTTTTAAGTTACAAACGGATTATATAGAGAACTTAAAACTAGATCTTTTGCCGAACATACCGATCAGGTTATTATCGCTAACCGACGCATTGTTAATAAATTTCTCAGAAGAAAGCGAATTAGCGAATACAGCATTAATAAAAGCTACACCAATTAAATTAAAAAGGGCAAATCTTAAAAAAGACAGAGTAACGTGGCGAAAAGAAACTTGAAAAAACAAGTTTAAAATAAAATATTTCAATTAAAACAACCAAGGGTATTTCAAAAATAAATGCTGCTTTTTTGTAAAAAAGGATTCTAGAAAAAGAAAAATTCCGTAACCTTAGGAAAAGGCTAAGGCGGTTAAATAAGAAATAAATAATAAGACAAAAACAGAGAAGAAGGAAATGAGCTCGACTTCCTTTTAGCGGGAATTTATTATCGCTCTAATTACGTAAATCGAAAATGATATCCTAAAATACGAAGGTTATTCCATCTATTAGGATTTTAAAGTTAAAGGCTGCAAAATATTACCTAGAACAAACGGCTTTTAAGATAATTATACAGTTAAGATACCTTTCCATTATCGATGTAAAGAGATACGAGATATATAATAAATATGGTTAATTTAGACTAAATCTTAATAGCTCTAGGTAGTACTTTTCCGAGCTTTATAACATGTTAAATCTGCAATATATGATATTTTTCCGCTTATTATTTCGATACTCACTTTATTTATTTTTAAATTAAATAAGACACAGGTTTTTGATCTCAATAGGACGAACAAATATTTACTAAATTAAATAACGAATAGAAATATATAAATCTTTTACGGAATCGAAATTCTTTATGAATATAGAAATAAAATATATAGAACTATAATTAGTTTTAAACTAAAAAGTAACTTTATTTTTTTAAAGTAGCGGAGAAATTTGAGATTCCCGAGAAATATAAGGTGAAATCCTACAAACTATATATACTAAATAGCAATTTATCCATATACGAAAATAGACGAATTCTCCAAGAAATAAACGAACTCTTTATATAGATATTGAGATATTAAGAACGACTTTTATTAAACATCGCTGATATCTCCAAATATAACATTATTTTAAAGATACAATAAATTAAATCTAGTATTTAATATATAAATAAAAAATATTAAACACTTTTCTAAGGAGAAAAAATAAAATTATTTGAAAAATACGACCGAAAGGTTTGCTACGTTATAAAAGTAGTACAGATTCTGAACCAAAAAGCTATTATGCCGCCAAAATATGAGAAGTTTAAAAGGTTATTTAGAAATAAACGAAATCACCAATTAAAATTACATAAATAATAAAATTATCAAACCTCTACTAAAGAAAAACATTATCACAAAATATAGAAAGTTTATTATATAAACTCAGTAAAGTTAAAGGCCTTGTAAAAAACGTAGAACTGGATTGAAAAAGAAAGATATTTGCCATTTCAACTCTCTAGCAGAATATCTAGTACTTATAGTATTTAAACTTAAGAACGGTAAACAGAAAGTCGAGTAAAACGAAGAGTTAATTTATTAACGTATAGTCGATTATAAATAATTACACGATATTATTATTAAAAACGGATATCCTTTAATTTTAATGAATATTTCAAAGAAAAATGGGAGGAAAATAACATGGTTTATACCTTTTAGCTTCTGTAATAGCTACGATCGTATTAAAATAACCGAACAAGAAAAATAGAAAATAATATTTAAAATAATACATGGATATTATAAATACCGAATTATGCCTCTGAGATTTATTAATACCTTCGCTAATTTCTGAGTCTTAGTTATAACTATTTTTGCATAATTCTTAAATAAGTTTATATTTGTTTATTTTAACTATATTGTTATTTGTTTTAAATCTTTGAATACATATAAAAAGTATGTTATTTAAATTCTAAAAGTTTCAATTAAAGTGAATATCGGTTTTAACCCAACTAAAAATATATAGCATATATAAAAAGTACATTTCGTTTAAATTTACTGCCACTCTTAAACAAATTTAAATATAAAACTTTAAATTAAAAGAAATTAAGAACTGGCTCATCTCTAGCAAAACAATCGTTATAAATATCTACTAAATTTTAAGGTTTACGGATTACATACATAGCTTGTTTAAGAGATCCGGCGATATAATTAAACTATTATATAGATTTATTACTCCGAAATATGTAGAAAACGAAATCGACATCCTAAAACGAATTTAGAAATCGTTTTAACTTTTTAAGAATAGAATTCCTAAAAGATTAATAATAAAACTAGCTGATTTAAACAATAGAGGGATTTTAAAAGCCAACGCTTTAAATCATACTTTAGAACTTCTGTAAAAATAATAAAAGAATAATAATAAGTAGTACTTAGAAATATATTACTCTCAGCCGTTTTAAAATGTTAAATATAAATACCCGATTGACGATAAAAAGTTCCTAGTAATCGTTAACGTATTTAAAAAATAAAAAGCTTTTATTAACGGAATTAAAAAACATTTCATTATTTACTCCGATTATGAAAGTCTTATTCGATTTATAGAAACTTTAAAACCAAACAGAAATTATGGAATTTAAATATGTTTGGGCATATTTTATTTTAGGATATATTATATTAAAAACAGAAATATCTTCGGGGACATTTATAATTATAAAAGCGATTACAACTTTAATGTCTTTAAAGAAAGTATCGAAATATTATAATATCGCTAGAATAATATTATATAACTATAAAAGATAGTGAAAGGATTCACACCAGAACCTTTAATGCGGTTTCGAAATTCTTATAATAAGACGGAATAATGAAAGATTTAATAATTAACCCGATAACAAAAAAGGTAGCTACTGTGTTATAATAGGATTTACATCTTTAGAAATTAATCAAAAAATTAATTAAAGAACTGTATAAAGATTCGTTAGACTAATATTAAGGCATCTTTAAAATTACCAGAAAATATCAAAAGAAATATAGCTTTTTAGAGTTCCGTAAAACTGTTAAGTAAGTAATTAAAAATTATAATGTCTGTAATAAGGCGAAGGTAGCACGCCATAAGCCTTCCGGGTTGCTGTAACCTACCGATATTTTTTTTAAGATGTGGAATAGTACAAGTTGAGATTTTATTATTAGCGTTTCTCTATTTAAAGATCCCGTTACTGGAGTCGAATATGATGAAGTCAGAGTAACTCTCAATAAACTTAATAAGTACGGGTATTTTTTTACCTTTTAAGAGAATACGTAACGGCAAAGTAATTGGCCTATATTTTTATTAAATATTGCCTTAATAAATATAGAATATTAGAAAGGATCGTTTTTGATAAGGATAAACTTTTTAAGTTGAAATTTAATATGAGCTTTGTTAAATAAAGAAGCGTTAAACTTAAATTCTTAACAGCTTATTATCTTTACACGGATGAAGAAAGAAAACTTTAAACTAGATATTAGAATAATAGTTAAGATATTATATGAATTACTAGTAAAATAATTAGGCAAAGCTTTTACCTTTAGCGCTAATATATTATTACATATTAGTTAACGAAGATATAAGCATATTACATCATTCGGCTATATATAATAGCGGTCTAAATGTTAAAATGTTTAAAGAATTATTAGCTAAAGTGTTAAAGATTATTATAACTACTTTTAAAGCGAAAATATTAGTAATAAAAGTCAAATTAATATAGGTTCGATTGCAGGAAAGGTTACCGTTATTTAAAAAAGAACAACGTAATAATATAATAAGAAAAAAAGTAAAAGTAAAAAAAAAAAAGAAAACCTCACTTATTCAAATTAAATAAAGTTATTTGCAATACTAATTATTAAATATTAATATTTAGAAATTTAAAGATGCGTTTTATTTTTCATATCTTTTCACTTAAATTAATATTTAAAAACGACTTATTAAAACTTAATTTAAAAATCGAAAAACATAACGATAGCAAGTGTTAAAGCAAGAAGATACTAGATTCTAACATAATGAGTAACAGAATTTGATACTTAATTAAATAAAAAAGTTACCTACATAAGGATAATATTTAGGAATCTCTTAACCAGCTAACGAATACGATAAATCTGGTTAAAACATTTCACCGTTAAAATCCTAACTGACCGTTTTTAACGTAATTAAAATCGACAGCGATAAAATTCTAATACCTAAATCCAACCTTACGGCGTTTTAATTGAAGGAGGCAAACGCTTTTAAGATGCCATTTATTTCGGAAACAAATTTCGTTTGTTTTATTGTTATAAAATGTTACTTTTGTCTACATTTTCTTATTTTTAAAGGATTATTTTAGTTCGTAATTTTTAAAACGCAAAGGTAAGCTATTTTTAAAAACTTCTTTCTGGTGACGAAAATATTACAGTTTGTTTATTTCCTTTAATATTTTCTTTTATATTTGAAATTTTCGCTATAGTTTTAAAAGTGTCTCTTTTACGGTTTAACGTTCATTTTAAAAACGATTCCGAGTTAAACTAATTTTTTATAGAAAATATAAGAACGGCGGATCCGTTAGAACGACGTTAATAATAAATATAACAATAATAATTAAGAAAATCCTTAGTTATAAAATATTATTTTTTCGCCAATAAAAAGTAATTGAAATACGGTATAACGTCCCACACCACCAAGCGACCCAAACAACCGAGCGAGCCAATTTTGTTAATATGCCAACTACCTAACTTTAATCATATATTTCTTAACACCAACAATATAGAACGCCTTACAAAAGAATCTAAAATAAACTTAGCCATTCAGGCAAAAAGACGAAATCCGAAACTTAGCTTTAAAAAGCTATATTCCACATATAACGTTCTCGAATCTACTTTAAAGGCCCGATATAACGGTCGACGCGCCCGAACCGACAATATTCCCAATTCGCGAAAGTTGACGCCGACCGAAAAGAAATCTATTATTAACCGAATCCTTAACCTAAATACGCGAGCATTTCCTATACGGCTTTAATATATTAAAGATATGGCAAATTTGCTACTTATTTAGCGTGTTATGGAACGCGTCGGAGCTAATTGGGCGTCGAGATTTGTTCGACGGCAAAAAAAATTTAAAATACGTTTAAATCGAAAAATCGATTATTAAAGGGTATTATACGAAAATCCAAAGGTATTTCGCAAATAGTTCGAGCTAGTTTAAGCTATAATCGCAAAATACGGCATCGTAAAAAGGATACTTACAATTTCGACGAAATAAGCTTTTTAATAATGTTTTTAATAATATGCAACATAATAATTACAAACGCGGAAAAATATAAAAGATTTAAACAAGCGCAACAAGATAATCGGAAATAAATTACAGTTATATAGGTTATTAATTCGAAAGGTTGGGTTATACCGCTATTTATTATTTTGGCGGAGAAAACCCCCCTTAATTCCTGGTATCGCGATAACCTATTGCCAGCCGATTAGAAGGTCGGAACCAGTTATAATAGCTGGATGACGAACGAATTAGGTTTAAAATAGATCCAATATTTCGATCAACATATTCGAACGCGTACGTAAAAAACGAAACGCCTTTTTATTTTCGACGGTTACGAAAGCTAGCATTTGATGGAATTCGAAAAATACTGCGCAAATAACGACATTATTACTTTTTATATACTTTTTTATTCCTCCTATCGGATTTAACCTTTTAACGTATCCTGTTTTTCCGTTTTAAAGCGCGCCTATTCGCTTTATATCGAAAGTTTAATACGACGTTACCATATCCATATCGCGAAAAAAGATTTCCTCGCCGGTTTTTATAACGCGTTTAAAGCTGCCATAACGTCCGACAATATTAAAGCTAAATTTACAAAAGCTGGGCTTATTTTATTCGATTTTAATGACGTCTTTTTCGAATTAAAAATTTCTTAACCTATACCTACGCCGACCGTTTCTCCGCTTACTTCTTTCTGTTCCATATGTTCCCCTTTTACGAAAACGCCTCGAAATATCCAAGAAAAAAAAAAAAAAAAACGGGGGCGTTACTTACAAAAAAAAATTAAAA
>QJNU01001110.1:0-13031 GCA_004154915.1 Monosporascus ibericus | reverse complement strand
TTGCCCCCCCCCCCCCCCCCCCCCCAAATTCCGTTCTACTCAAACCTCTTCCACTCCTCCAGCAGCCTCTCCGCTTCCTGTGCGACCCACGCGGGGTCGTAGCCCGGCTTGTCGAGCGCCGCGATCTTGGCGTGGTACTCCTGCTCCCGGGCCCTGCGCTCACGGATCTTGCCCTCGAGGTACGCGAGATCCCGCCTGCGCACGGCCTTGTCGAACACTTCACGCATGCGGTCCGAGTGCAGCTGGCAGGCGGCCAGCGGCAGGCGCTGGGGGCGGTGGTAGAACTCCCCGGCAACGGGTGCCGGGACGTAATCGCGGTCGCGGTCGCGGTCGTCGCGCTGTTGTTGTTTGCGCTTCTGCTGCTGCTGCTCCCTCTCGAGGGCGGGCGAGACGATGTCGGCGAAGCACTCCTCGCAGACGGTGAAGTCTGGGGCCGCGCGTAGGATGTACCAGCGCGCGTCGCGGCTCGCCCCCCCACGGCCGCACTCGGGCACGGCGCATAGGTCGGCGATCCGGTCCGCGAGATCCTGGAGGTCGGGGGCGCGCCCGGCGGCGAGCGCCGCGTCGACGGCTGCCTCCATGGTGTCGAAGTAGTCAACGGAGCGACGGGTGGTGTCTTGCGGGTGCATCGAGCAAGCGCCGGGCGATGGCTCGGGGGGCAGGTCGAGCGGCACGAAGACGCCCGTGAGACTCGGTAGCAGGATCTCAAGGGCCCCGGCGCAGGGTTGGCAGACGGCGAAGCCTCGGACGGGGCGCTGCGTCCGCGGGTTCCGGATTGAGTACCAGATACGGTACGATTCGCGGAAGCCCGTGCACGGCTGGCTCCTCGCCAGCAGGTTGGCAATGTTCTGGAAGAGCGCCAGATCCGTTTTCTTGTACTTGTGCGTCATGAGCCACGCGAGTTGGTACCACTGTGATCGGCCAAAATCACAGGCGAGAGGGCGGTTGCGCGGCCTAAAAGGGGCCAGCACGAAGCAGTGTGCGAACTCCGTCCTCGAGAATACCTCGTGATAACATGACGGGCAGATATTGAAGTTGTCGCACCGCGGAAAGGTCAGCCAGTCCATATGGCCTGTCTCTTCCTGTGTCCGTGGGCAGTCGGGGATGTTAGGTAGCTCGCCAGCGTTGACTTCCTCCGAGCACCGCCTATACGCCGTGACCGGCTTGTGGCTAGAATGCGACCCGTTCTGCGAGGGCTGGAACTTGGGCGGTTGCCAGTTCTGCTTCGAGGAGCCGGACGACAGAGTCGATGTTGACGAACGTTCCGACCTAAATTCTGTCCGGGACCGGGGAGACCGTGTGAATTCGCGACGGTCAGTTGGGGTGCCGGACTCTGACCCAGCAGCCGAGGCTGCCGCTATCCCTGCCGGAAGCATAACCGAAGCGGTATTACTAATGGTAGACCTAACGGTCGACGCGCGAGAAAGCGGCCGCTCCGGCCGATCATCCCCTGATGTCTTCGATTCCTTGGGGAAAGTTGAACTACGAGGAGCGGAAGAGTTATGATTATCGTATACGAAGCTTTGAGACTCGCGCGGAGACGGCCGTGGTGAGGGCAGTTGTGACCTGCGCCTCGCACTGGACCTCGATTCAACCGGGGTTTCTAGATAATCCCTTCTGTCATCCCGGGCGGAAGATTTTCTTCGGCGGCGGGCCTCTTCGTCTCGCCGCGAGTCATCCCCACTAGAATCATAGAGCGCGGAGTCCCGGGGGTCTCTATAGTCGGACGGCCGCCGAGAAATGGATTCTCGTTCAGATCGAGCGTATGACCGTGTCGGATTCTTTCGCTCAAGCCTTGCTGTAGCAGATTCGGCATCACGGGTCCACTCGTAGCTTTCCTTGGAAGACCGACTCGTCCGTGGAGGAACTTCGACGGCTGAATGTCTCTTTTCAAAGGTCGGGCTTGTTGAATGAGCTGCTCTGGACCTGTTGTCCTTGTCTCTGTCATCTTTCGACTCATAAGTGTCACGCCGCTCGTGAGGATAGTCCGAATGGCTCCGTCTATGAGAGTTGGGGCTGAAGCCGCTACCGCAATACGGTCGGTCCCTTCCTTTGGTAGCGTGCTTGATGACATCGGGTGATAGCATGGACTCGGCTCGCGACCACGAACGTTCCTTCCGCGAGGAATCGTCCCTTGTGATTTGCTCCAGCACTGTTGCAGATCTCGTTTTTCTGCTATCATACGGCCTCAGGTCGGCACTAGTATCTGTCACGATAGTGGGTAGATCATCAAGTTTGCTGCGACGTCTATCGTGCGATGGTCGCGCCTTCTGTTTTCTGTCCGACTCCCCAGCACCGGGGGGGCTCTGAGTGTCGTGCTTGCGGTCCGCGTTTGCCTCGTACCTCTCAGTGCCAGGCTGCCTCGACTTGGCCCGTCTTCGCGCCTTACTCTCCGTGTCCGGGGAGTCATCTGATGATTCGGACGAACTGGCCACGAGCACGAACCGCCGCTCGGGATTGTGCTCGTGCACCTCAAGTATGATGGGATCTTGTTCGACCTCACCCCGATTTAGAGGTTCCTCATCGGGCAGCGAGGAGATGACAGATCCGTGCTCTTTCTGAAGCGCCTCAATCTCGTCCTCGACGCTCGGAGGTGGCGGTGCGTAACGCGGCCTTCCTACGCGGAACGGCAACGTCCTCGGGGCAGTGGGATCGACGTACGACGGAGGCCGTCTGGGAGAGCGTGGGTTGAACCTACACGATCAGGTTTCAGTAACCGCGCTTTGCTCACGATCTTTTCATACCGGGGATAGCATTGGGAACAAGGCGATTTTAAGCGACTTACACATTTGGATCCGTATTCCCAGCTCTGGTGTTCTGCCAAAATCCGTTCTGCAGAAAAGAATCGACGTCTAGGCCGGGCATAATGTTCGTACCTCTTCTGATTCGGAGGATAGGCTCCTTAGAGCACTGTAGCTGGACAATGGAGCTAGCAGGAGTTGCACTTTAGCCGTGCCCCTCTTCACAGCCTCACTCAGCGCTTCTCAAGAACCCTTCAATCCAGCACTTAGAGGACTGGGCGAAACTGGGCGACGGAGGGGAAATGATCTCTTGGATTATAAGTAATGGTTGGAGACTAATGACTGGTAACTGGTTTGCGAAAACTCATACGAAGGGTCCTGCCCAGGCTTTACGTAGTATTCGGTGGGGACGATAGCAGAGCCTCGCTTGATTTTGAGTTGCTCTTAAGGATGATGAAGGAGACCCCGAAGATCATCTGGGGCAGTGCTTTTAATACATAGGCCGAGAGATCTAACCGTGGGGCCGCCTGCCGGCCTATGAGATACGACAAGAGGACTGATGAAGGTGAATGCGCCACGCCGACCTGTTTTACTGGCAGTGCCCACTTAGGTGACGCTGCACCACATAATATTGTCTGTGGATGCGATCGAAAAGGACCAAATCGATTTGCTCTTCGTGTCATCTACGGCAGGCTGCGACGGTGACCGCAAATTCAAGACAGCCAGACTCAAGTGAGCATGAGGGCAAAACAGTTCCCCTCTCTGCATCCAGAAGGAGGGCTGAAAGCGGAGAGGGTCGAGACAAGGGTATTAGTCCACTTTGCCGTCGTTACCAAAGATAGTTAGCGTTGTCCCTCACTGCCCGTACCCGCATTATGGATAATAGCATATCAGCAGTGTGGCTCGCTTGGAAATCTCACCAAGTTTGTCTCTTTGTGACGCGTAGAAACCCCCATCCGAATAGTCGTCGGGCGAAGGACTGGAACATTCGACGGCGTTCAGGGCATCAGCAGCAAGCAGCGATGGCTCCATTGCATGTTGAGGGAGTCTAGCGACCGGCAGCTCATGACCGAGCTGGTGGCATTGGCTGGAAGAGCATAATCGAGGTTGAACGACATAATGGTTAAGACGCCATGCCGGGTAGACACTTGTCTAGGACTTATAAGGAAGTATCGCGCGATTGCCGTTTCCCCTAACCTACGGTACATGGTAGACGCATCCTGCTCGAAACACGATCTTCAAGACGAAAGAGCGGTGGGCCGCAGGAATACCGTCTGAATCGCAAGCCGCATATGACACGATCATGTAAATGATCGATTTCGATGTTCCCTCATCCCCGGATATGCAAGTCCGTCCTAAAATTTGTTCTCATGTAGCTGATGGTGTAGATGAAGTAGCTGTCCACTCTTTCTCGGAATGCTATTGCCGGGCGAATCCAGATGCATAACGCATATGCGGCTTGATGAAGTCATACCCTAGCACGGCGAGGCACTGGACGTTGGTATTATGTAATTGATCCTGACCCTCTCCGGACCTTCTATCATGCGTTCTTGACGGTTAGCTTGTGCGCGGCTCGGTCCATTTTTGGACAGGGCATGTTTGTCAAAGGGCTGAAGCTAGCATGGCGAAAGTGACAGGTACGACGACTTGCTGCATGAAGGACCGCGACGTCCTTGCGCTGGTCCCCTCTGTTGCTACCCAAAGTCTCACAGCTTCGAAGGTCCACCTCGCGAATGTTCGGATGCGTTCTCAGGATCAGCGATTAGGGAAGGCAGTCCGTACCAACGTCGGCTCGCTATTGCAGAGTATCTATGCGAAGCTAGTGCAAAGCTCCGCCAAGGTCGGAATCAAGACTTCGCCAGGTAGTGGCATTGGATGGTCTCGCTCGCTGGGGACGCGCGCGGTATTATCGCTACTTGCAAGATTCGACTGCCACGATAACAGTGGTGAGCTGTCATGAAATACCCATCTCGCCTTGCAGCTTATATGGAAGTGGCGCTCCAATGGGACCACTGAGGGAGCGGACGCCTACAGGCTTCCAGCGCCTCGGATGTGTACTCACGATCATCGGTATACGTTTATTAGAAGTGCCGTGCGGCCTGTCCATGTCGGGAGGTTGCCAGCGCCTAGGTAGCTTCTACAGGGCTGGGGCCTCAAACCAGAGCTGTTTTCAAGGCCCCCGCGAGTTCTCAACCATGCGACAAGGCGACAAGGCGGAAAGGAATTTTTTCTCCGATGCCACGTTTTCTGGCCGAACTCTCCAGTGGGAGAATATCCAGTGTCTTGGTGTCGTCAAACCAAGGAACCCAAATTTATTCCATTTCCTTCAGGCACCACTGGCACCTCACACGCAAGGCTGTCAGACCCATCCCATCTTTTAGAACTTCCTGTCCATACGACCACGCTGTTTGACTCTACTGTATACCTACGTTACCGCATACAGAGTCCTGGTTCTCGGCGAGTATGTCCAAAGCCAGGTGAGATGATACTTGGTATGAGTGAAGTCCAGAGGTAGGTTGTTGCTTAATATAGACGCTAGATTATGGTCCTCGATGTATTACTTACTGTGGCCTAGCCATAGCATACCTAGACTATTAAGCAACATCCGCCCGTGTCACAGTGTATAATAGTAGGACCCTCTAGACTGTAATTTATCGCGTTGGTATGTAATTAGCTTACATCAGTTGCCCGTTAGTAAGCTTGTGGTCGGGTCTCCTGTCAACTAGTTCTTTAAAGAGCGACGGGAGAGGCGTGCTGAAAGGATCCAACTCTGAACCGCGGAAGAATCCACGTAATGCCCCTACGAACCAACGGCTAACTGGAGCCGATTCCGCATGTGCTCAGCCGGTTTTCGGTGAAAGCTGAGGACCACAATGTTGGAGGCGCACGATCGGCCGCAGACATACTCTCGATAGATCGCTTGCATGTCAGGTGCCGCGACCCTTCCCCCCTCGCCAGAGAACAAGGGGACGTTTCCGAAGAACCCAGCAACGTCCAGCCAACCCAGACGTCTCGCCCGTGCCGCGCTGCATTACCCATTTTAAAGTCGCGAGACGATTCTGCCTAGTCGGAGGCTGCCGGTAGCAAGCAAAGACTTTTGCGCTCAGATGACACGAGGACCTAGGTCACACGACCGGAGGAGTTCGACGATGCCAATGCTCCAACTCGCAGAGTCCTGCTATTTATTCTGCTAGTTCTGTCCGACCGCGTTCCTGACGATGGTGCGCCATGGTAACATAACCTGGCCCGGCCATCATTGCGAAGCGAGTACCGGTACTGTGACTCGCATAGCACCAAAAGGAGGCAACCACCTCCACGCGACCTACTCAACACAACAGCAGCCAAATGACCTCGCAATTATGGTTTCAATTGCCGACGAAGATGTGAGAGCGCAGACACTACCATCCACCCGCGCCCATGTTGGGTTCTGGAAGAACATAGCCACCAGCCCTTTCTGCAGAATCGACTGGTCATGGCAGTTATGGAACAGAGCTGCCGAGGTACTGCTCAAGAGCATCCGCGAGGAGGCCGGAGTCATGGCGGATATCCTGGTACCTGTCGTAGCACCGGCTAAGTGCGTATCCGCGCGATGCCTGACGGCGGCAGACAGTCGGTCGGTCACGGCATGAGCGCCCGAGGCAGCCATAGCCCTCAGGACGACTGAAAGCCCCCCTGGAAAGACGGACGGCGAGTACCGACGGATGCATAGATGCGATATAGCCCCTATGAAGAGTAAGGGGCATAAAGAATATGGTCTGACCAACGCCGCATGATTCGATTAGATTCTCACAATTAGAGATGTGTTGGCTCTGGCCTGTCCGACAATGGCCTTTGTGAAAGGGCCGGGGGTCCCATTTAGGGAATAACGGAAGTGGTTCGCGTAAAAATTCCGTGTCTCATTTAACATTAACGTTAAGCTTGAGTGAGGCCCTCTGTCGTATCTCAGAAGGAGTATGAGTAACCGGCTGAAATCTTTCGTTATGGTTGAAGGGGAGCAGTTTGGCCATCCATAGGAATTACTGGATCGGGATAGCCGGCTGATTACCTCCATACCAATGTAGGCACGATTGAAGGGTTGAGAGATTACGCGCCTGTCTAGACTTACATTTGTCCACGTTACAAACATTCTGGAGGTCAGGCCAACTGTTGACTAGTCCCAGATGCACATAGGATTAACAGCAAGCAGGCCACTAGCATGAATCATACCCAGATTTCCTCTATTTCGTCTAATATTGTACGTAGACATTTCGAATTCGCAAAGGTGTAGGCAGAATAGCAAGTAATGCAGCCTGGTTCTGCTCCGTCTTCAGAGAATATCCCACCTCATCCCACGAGGTAGTCCTCGATATCTTTGTCTTCTTCATCCTCCTGCAGCTGCTGCAGCCTCTTCTCCTCGGCGTCGAGCAGCTTCTTGATCATGTTCCTCTGCCGCCTGCGGGCCTTCTTCCCCCAGTCGGCCGCCGTCGTCTGCGTCTGTCCATCTTCGTCGTCGTCGTCGTCGTCGCTGTCCTCGGGTATGTCTACTATCTGCCCGCGCAGCTGGTTTGGGGTTATCTCTGCCTGCGCCCGTTGCTCCTCCCGCTCCATCTCCCTCTGCTGGTGTTTCGAGGCCATCTTGAGGACGTAGGGCCGCAGGAGACAGTACGCTCCGACGATGATGACAAGGCGGATCCATTGCTTCGGCGTCATCTGCTTGATGGATCCGCCGAGGTTCGTGGTGGTCCGCGTGTAGAGAAGCTCGCTGAGCTTGGAAACAGAGTCGAACAGGTGTTCGACCATTCCTTGTAGCTCGTCCATTTTTATGAGAGTTTGTGTAAAGCGACTCGTGAAGATGCAGTGGCTCCCGAACCGTCTCGTTTGTTTGCGAATAAGGAACGAGGTGTTTGTCTACCACCCAGGTAAATGTCCCGTTGATAGCCTTATACAAATAATTATTGACAATTATAGTGCCGGTAGTAAGAATTGAAAATCACCCTTTTTTAAGAATCTAGGTAGACCAAATATCACGAGGCACGGAAAGCTTACGAGGTGAAAGCCTTTTTGTAGCGCGATAAAACATATCTTCCAACCAAAAGTTTTCAAGGGTCCGTCAATTGCCGCACTTTTTACACCGGTCGCACGGCCCCGCTTTTAGTATCAACACGGTCGACGCGTCCGAACCTCTCCAAAGCCCCAGCATCGAGTAGATTGCAGCTGCGGCTGTTATACGTTGTAGTTTATGTCGAATTAACATAGCTGTTCCCACGCGTCTTCTCGTCCAACCTGTAGTACATTATGGCTGATGATGCTGTGGAGGATGTCCGAGACGTACGTCTTTCCAGCCAGTGTCTGACTGCTATTTCTCGTCGCTAACATCTATCTTGCAACAGCGACTGAAGGCGGCCCTATGGTTTGCCGTGGGCAAGATCGTGGATGAGGAGACTCTGAGGCGGAATAGGAATGTTACGCCTCAGTTCATTGGCGCATTAACAGAGACGGTCTGGACGCAGATTGGTATGAAGTATCCCCTATCAATTATGCTTAGGGGCCTTAATACCAGTATTCAACTGACCCCCTCAACTTAGAGAACGTTGCATTGGATTTGGAGAACTTCAGTCGCCACGCGGGCCGCACGACAATCACTACAGACGATGTTTTGCTGCTTGCCAGACGCAACCAAGACCTCCATGCTATTATCAAGGACTTCGTGGACCAGCAGAAAGCCGCAAAGGGAAAGAATAAGTCGAAGCGGTAATGCGAAGCCCCGCGCGAAACTAAACAACAGACTTGCTCATCAGAGTCCTCACCTCCCGTGTCGTTGGACCTCTGAGCAGTTCGGTCATGGTCGTCCATTCACGTTGTGTCGAGAGAGGCCAGAGGATATAATTATCATCCTGCAGAAGACTTTGTCCGGTCGACACCGAGCCGGAGGACTCCGAAGTGGGAGCTGCTCTGCCAAGGGGGTGAGCGCATAATAATGTGATGAGTAACGAGAAATCTCGTGTAAAGTAGCAGACGTGCTTCGTAGCCGTGGGAGAAACTGTTATTTCTCATTGCATTACGAAGTGGTTCACCAACGAATACCAATATGAACAACCCAGCCACATTCTGGAACAGGTTAGGTTATAAGAGGCTCGCCAAATGCCCCGAGCACCCTGAATCGTTCTCATATCGCATACATAGGTATGGCTCAATTATCTACGTACAATGTGGTTGGACCTGCTCTGAATTTGCATACATCTTGGATCTGGGACTGCACATGAACTTCGATGACGGGGACAGTGCCAGAGTGCGGTGAGGAGGCTGTTAGCTGGGAGTTACCGTTCATGTAGGTTCGATTCCTAAGAGCGCTACCTAGGTAGTTGGTAACCCCTGTCGGTCGATTCTATCTGCTGTGACCGCGTGCGTGGCTTGGCGGAAAGTCAGGGTCCAGTACCATAACAAGCGATGACGTACCGGTGTGGCTTTGCGTTAGAAACCGGCAAATCGGCAGCTTTGGAAAGGTAGTGGGTCTCTGGCGGGTGGTCATGCTTGATGTCATACCCACAATTTACAGACCGAAAGTTCAAAAGCAGTCGCAAGCGGTGGCTTTGCTGTCTCGGTGCGGAAGGAGCTTCCCATGCTCGTTTTGGCAAGCGCAGTCATGCTCGTCATCGCAAGCTCATAGAATTCACTGCCCTAAACTGCTAGGAAACCGACAGTGTGAATTTGAGCGCGTTAGCGGCATCTGGCACGCTGGACTGCTGCAGGTGGGCGTTCGGCCAAGACCAACCCAGGGGGGCCAAGATTCATTAAATCGACGTCAATCATACCTAATTCCCTATGATCTACGATCGGCCCCGCTACCTCTACCGACACATTTGAGACCCTTTCGGCCCTACAATATTTTAGCACTAGTATTTCAACAATCCTTTCCCCAAAACTCCTTCACCCCTCTAGTAAACTCCTGTCCAGCTCTGGCGTACTAGACTTCCTAAATATTTATCAACCCAAAGAGTCACTAAACCTCATTGGAGAACACCACCATCACCATGGGGGCCAAATCGACATTCGCTCTCAAATGCCTCCAGTGGTTTATTCGAGGCATCCAGTTCTGCTGTTGTGCAGTGGGTCTCGCACTGTACTCTTACTTCCTGGCGGTGGCAGCACAAAATAATGTTACGATTCCGAAATGGGTACGAGCTATTGAGGGTATCGCCGGTGTCGGTGTTCTCTACACTTTCCTCGGTCTTCTCCTTCTGTGCTGGTTAGCCGGACATCCCTTCACATCTTTCATCGCTATAGTCCTCGACATTGCCTTCGTCGGAGCCTTCATCTACGTTGCCCAGGCCAACCGCGGCGGGGCAGGTTCTTGCCAGGGACGTGTGGACACTCCGTTGGGAAGCGGCGACGCAGCCGCCAGCCCGTCTGGCTTGCCTACTTACGGGAGACTCTGCAAGATGGAGACTGCTGTGTTCTCTGTTTCCATCGTGGCAATGTAAGTCACTTATCTCTCTAGCTTCCCACTAGTTACTGACGATTATACAGCTTGTTCTTTGTCTTGTCGGCGCTCATGGAGGCTGTGCTCGTCCGTCACCGACGCAAGGAAGCTCGCTTCGGCCCTAGCCCTGCCAACAACTACACTTCGGGCTACGGCAGTGGCAAGGGAGGCTTCTTCAGCCGCTTCCGCCGCAACAAGAATGCTGATTCTGATAACCCTAATGCCCTCCCCGAGCACGCAACCCCTGACCAAATCCGCCAGAGCTACAACACTGAAGCTACGGCAGTTGGCAACGAGCCCGAAGGGTACCCTAAGTACGGCGAGTCCGGCCATCAGTACGACGGCCAGACCGCATATCCCGAGAACAGTGTAACCCATGATGCCGGCAGGAGCACCAATGGCTACCGCTACTAAAAGATGCCACTCGAACTCGTTGCGGGGTTCCGATGGAATGTATCGGTTATTAGATCCGCACCCGAACTCATTGGACTGTACGAATATTGATGTGGAGGTAATGACACTGGCGGGATATGATCTGATATGACATTCCGCATGGGACTAGTACGCGAATTAGCCGTCGCTCCGCCGCCTCGACGATGCTACGGGCATTAGGCCAGATTGATGTATGACAGCAACGGAAAAGGCGAAACACTAGCCGAGATGACTTATATACCTACTTAAGTAATCACTAATGAAGTTATGTATACCAACGAATTTCATGCGATCCTTGTAAAGGACCTCACCCGCTGGTGAGAAGTATATGCAACCCTGGGGTAGCGTGATGAGTTCAGGGCTTCTCCTTACAATGCAGCTGTGGGTCGACGCAAACTCCATTACTCTTGTGTGGTGCATCACTAGACTTGCCTTTATAGCCTGCTTGATATGGGTCTGGTTCCCCCTCACCATGGACTGGCAGATAGCGTGAAGCACGAAGGTGCCGGACGTAAAACATATCGTACAAATGGGCCGGCGTAATCCCAGACAACGACAACTTGAATCGGCCCGTTTGGGTCAGCGGTAGAGAGCCTCATTGGTAGGCATTGCCTCTGGCCCTGAACATGAGGAGGCGACTTTTGACTACAGTAATGGATGGGCACCCAGCCAACAACCTTTCCCTTTATGCATTTCACATGTTCGTTTTCAAGCAGCGGCTATTCGAAACATATTTTCTTTATATCAGGGCGTATACTAACTTCCCACGGGGCCTACTACATGAAATTACAACTGCACAGCTGCTGGGTACTGACTGCCCTGACTGGGCCGCAGGGAGGATACAGCTTGACATTGCGGGAGACGGCGACGCGTCTTCGGACGTGATTTGTCGGGTGGATTCTGCACTGTCAAGTAGGAGAGAGAGTTAGTCACATATACCTAGCCCAGCACACCTGTATGGCCCGAAGGGGCCTACGGGACAGCCTCTCGGGGGCAGGCCCTCGGTGTTAAATACTACAACAGCAGGCGTAATCTAAAAGGCTCGGGACAAGATGAAATCAGGATCCAGGAAGATTCATGAGCCAAAGGACAAATAGGCGGATTATTATCTTCTTTTATTGGGTATTATTGCAATCCCTAGACACTCAACGTGCCCTTGGTACTGGGCACCTCGCCCTCCCTGCCGGGGATCCTGGAGGTTGCCGTGCGGATGGCGACGGCCAGGGCCTTGAAGGCGCTTTCGGCGCGGTGGTGGTCGTTCTGCCCGCGCAGGCAGTCGACGTGCAGGGTGACGCGCGCCGCCTGCGCGAAGCTCTGCAGGCAGTGCGGGATCATCTCGCAGCTGAGGTCGCCGATCTTCTCGCGCCGCAGCCCGAGCTCGACGATGCTGTAGGGCCGGTTCGAGAGGTCCACGACGGCGCGCGAGAGCGCCTCGTCCAGCGGCGCGTACGCCGACCCGAAGCGCGCGAGCCCCGTCGCCGACCCCAGCGCCTGCGCGAAGGCGTACCCCAGCGCTATGCAGCAGTCCTCGGCCGTGTGGTGGTCGTCGACTATAGTAGGGTGAATGAGTTTTGGTCTCAGCTGATGAACGAACCAATGGAACGAACTGTCGATGCAACGGATGGAGGGATGGATGGATGGATGGCTGGCTTCAACCACGGACACATACGGGGCACCGCTCGCCGTTCCGAAAGAACCACGGGCTCGCCGCCGCCGCTGCTTGTGGTGGGTTACGTACTGTGAAGGTCGCCCTTGCAGGCCAGGGCCAGGCTCCAGCCGGCGTGCTTCGCCAGCGCGTGCAGCATGTGGTCGAGGAAGCCGATGCCGGTGTTGACACTGATGGTCTGCGACTTGCTCGATTGGTTCGCGTGGCCATCCGCGCCAGAGGTCAGACGGGGGTCCGTGTCCGGCGGGAACTCCCCGCCGTCGAGGTTCAGCGCGAGCTGGATCTTGGTCTCATTCGTGTCGCGGGCGAGCGCGGCCCAGCGGCGCAGGTTCTGGTTATCCGATCCCATTCTTCGTAGCTTTTTTTTTCTCCCGCGGGAGAGTGGCGAGCTGAGTTTGCGGGCGCGGGAATGCGGGGAGAGCAATGCTGCGCTGCTGGATGGACTTTGTAAAACCTGTGAGCCCAGGTTACAGCCAATTCCTGCATCGACCAGTGATCGGGGTTTGGATTTGAGGAGGGGGGTCGTAGACGCTAAAAGTGCCCCTGCGTCACTGCACTAATTCAAGTAGACTTTGCCGGGGCGCGGGTCCCCCATGGACCCCACTAGATACTCACTTACAGGTCGCAGGGGCATATTTAGTTAGTTACCTCCACCGCCCCGCAAGGTTCCCTAAACAGCTAGTATGTATACTCTCGTACATTTTGTATGCAAAATTACCTTCATCAATTCATT
>QJNU01001109.1:0-13089 GCA_004154915.1 Monosporascus ibericus | reverse complement strand
AGAATGAAACCGGCGGAAGTAAGCGGCGAGACGGTCGGTATAGGCATAACTAAAGGAATATCCAAGTCGGAAAGGACGTTATTAAAATCGAATAGAACAAGTCCAACTTTCGCAAATTCGCATTTAATATTATCGAACGTTATAACAGCTTTATATACGTCGTAAAAGCCGAAAAGAAAATTTTCTTTAGCGATATAGGTATAATAACGTCTCATTAAATTTTCGATGTAAAACGAATAAACGCGTTTTAAAGTAAAAAAGTAAGATACGTAAAAAGGTTAAAGCCGAAAGGAAAAATAGGCAAATATATAAAAGATAGTAATACCGTTATTCGCGTAATACTTTTCGAATTTAATCAAATAGTAACTTTCGTCACCGTCGAAAATAAAAACCCGTTTTATTCTTTTCGTATACGTTTAAATATATTTATTAAAATATTAGATTTATTTTAAACTTAATTTATTTATTATCTAATTATTATAGTTAATACCGATCCTTTAATAGACTGGTGATAAACTATCGCGGTATCAGGAATTAAAGTAACTCTTTCCTATTAAAATAATAAATAATGGCAAAATTTAACTTTACGAATTAATAACTTATATAATTATAATTTATTCCCGATTCCTTTATTACGTTTATATAAGCTTTTTACCTTTTTAAAAACTTATAATTATTATATCCGTTATTATAAAGAACTTTATTAAAAACCCGTTTGGTCGAAATTATAAATATCTTTTTTTATAATGCCGCATTTTACAATTTACCTCGAATAAGCTTAAACTATTTACGAAATATTTTTAAGCTTTCGTATAATACCGTTTAAAAATCTATCTTTCGATTTAAACGCGTTTTAAGCTTTTTTTGCCGTCGAACAAAATTCGACACCCAGTTATCCCCGACGCGTTTTATAACTCGTTAAGCCAGCAGTAAATTTACCATATCTTTAACATACTAAATCCGAATAAAAAACGTTCGCCTATTTAAGTTAAGAATTTAGTCGACAATCGATTTCTTTTCAGCCGTCGTTAATTTTCGCGAATTAAAGACAATATCGATTCGGGCGCGTCGACCGTAATATCGGTCCTTTAAAGTAAATTCGGGGACGTCATATATAAAATAAAGCTTTTTAAAGGTAAGTTTCCAGTTTCGCTTTTTAACCTAGATAGCCAAATTCATCCTGGCTTCTTTTGTAAAACGTTTCATATTATTAGTATTGAAAAATTGATAATTAAAACTAAAAGATTAAAAAGTTAAGAAAGCTAGCCGACTCTCTTATATGGCCGACTCGCTTATATGGTACGTTGTCCGGAATTAACTAATTAATTTTATTAATCTTAAATTAGTTGATTATTGCTACGGCTGATACGGCTATTTTAACTTTTAATCTTTTTTACTTTTCCTTTAAACGCTTAAACTTCTTCATAACCTCCGCGCCTTTAATCCCACGACGAAACATTTCGATATCCCGACGCCGAAAAAGCCGTCTTTATTTCTGCAAGCGGTTAAGTTTGCTGATGGCGGTCCGCAATATCTCTGGAATTTATTCTTCCTTACGTTCTAAAAGATCTTTTTTTTTAAAAAGGCTGTTAATGCTTTATTTTTAAAAGCCTCAACATATTATAACGATTATTATAATAAATGTACCGTAAATATTTTACGGAGCTACGGGCGATTTTGCAATTTATACCCTCCTTTTTATAACGGAAATAAAAAGATATATCGAAACCAAAACGTGTAATACGTTTCAAAATGATTACAACTTTAATACTCTTATAAAAACGGGACTTTTCTATATAACCCGATATAATAAAAATAAAGAAAAAGAAACGTTACTTACCGGAATTAATAAATATATAAATTGATTTTTAAGAATAAAGATTCTAAAAGAGAAAAATCGTATTATAATCTAACGGCCTTGATTGTAATATAAACGGTCGGGTTTTTAAGAATATTAACCCCGATTTAAGCTAAAAAGTTACGTAATCGGCCTTAAGGTTTTAATACATTAAGCATTTTGAGCTCTTTACGTCGTTAGGCCTTAAGGGCCTAACGTCTTTAAATGTTTAAGCCGTTTAGGCACCTTAAGCTAAAATAAAGATATATACGCTGATTATTATTATTATTTAAATATATTGCCATCTTATAATGTAACTTATTATTTAGATTACTTTTTAATAATCTGTTATTATTAAACGTGATTATTATATATTATATTGCTTAGTTTCTTATTATATTACAGCTAATATACACCGTACGACTCAGGTTTAATAGTTGGTTAAACCCCTTAGCCGTCACAAGTTATACTTATACCGACCGTCTCTTCGCTTACTTCTGCTGGTTTAATTTCCTCGCCCGGGAAAGCTTTTAAAAATATTCGTAAAGTTATAAGATAAGGACGCTATTTGTAAAAAGAACCAGAATTACTAAGGCAGCTTGTTAATAAGAATAGTTAAGTCGGCTTATTTTATAATAAAAAGTTATATACTACTTTTATATAAAGCCGCTTTTTTTAGGAAAGAAAACGTTTAATTATGTAAAACGAATTATATCTTAAGTAAACGTTAAAAGATTAAACATAAACGTTTTTAAAAAGGAGGAACACTTATTATACAAAAAGGACAAGCTCTCCTAGCCGAAAAGGAAGGTGGTGGTGAAAGATTACAGCCAACAGCGGCTAAAGGTGGCCGTCGTAAAAGTGTTAAAACGAAGGAACGGAAGTATGACGTTTCCAGCAAGTCCGGACGTAAGGCGCGTACTTGTGAAAAAGCTATAAATACGTTTAGCGAAGTAAAATCCAATTAGTTATAATTGATTTATAGCGTTATGGTTGTTTTATTTGAATTTGTTGTTGCGAGGTGCTAAAAACTATTCCGGGAGCTTGTGCATTCCGTGAGCTTATATGGGACGTTATATAACCTTTGATTACAAGAATAATCGATTTGATTATTTTTATTAACAAATCTTTTAATAATTTTAAAAATTATATATTTTCTTCTTCATTTTCTTTATTTCTTAATTCTTTTACTGTTTTTAAAACTTTTCTTTTGTTTTTCTTTTTCTTTTACTTCTTTTATACGGGTTGTTTTTAATTTCTTTTATTTAATAGTTATTAAACTTCTTTTTTCAAATTCCTTTTTCTTCTTTGCTAATTATGTTTTTGTTTCATTATGTTACGGATATTTTTAAAGGTTTTCGCCGGCGGGGAAATAAAACTAATAAAGGTAAGTGGTAAAACGGTTGGTATAAGAATAACTGAAAGTTTTTTTATTTCGGAAAAAGATTTATCGGGATCAAATAAAATGAATTCAGCAAGCGCGAATACGGATTTAATTTTATCGTGCGTTATAATAACTTAGAATATATCGTAAAAGCTAAAAAGAATTCCTTTTTCGCGAAATAAATATAATAACGTTGTATAAAAACTCTTAATATAAAACGAATAAACGCGTTTTATTAAGGAAAAACAGGATACATTAAAAGGTCAAAGCTGATAAAAGGAATAAGCCAGTATATAAAGCACATAACACGGTTATTCGCATAATATTTTTCGAATTGAATCGAATAGTAACTTTCGTAACTGTTAAGGATAAAAAAACGTTTCCATCCTTTTGTATATGTTTGAATATACCTATTGAAATGTTAAATCCGTTTTAAATTTAATTTGTTCGTCATATAATTATTATAACGTATATTAAACATTTAATCGGATAATGAAATGGTGCAGGGTGCAGAGCCGGGTACATGGCTTTGCCGATCAATTAGTCATCACCAATTATGTATTTCTAAGAGTTCATTTTTCGCTGGGCGGAATCCCAGAAAGATAAGATAATCATTATCGTTTTTTACATACATAGATTTAACATTACATAATATAATTTGCGTTGCCTTTATTATCTTTTGAATCGGCGGCTTAATCGTGATATTTTTATTAATTATGTACTGATCAGGACCAAATTAGTTCGTTTTAATTTATTTGACTGCTAATGTAAGAAGATTAGCTTTAGTTAGCTGCCGAGGTAATTTGCGATTTCCGATTATCAAACGGAGGGGATAAGGTTTTAATTAAAACGTAACTTTAATTATGATTACGGTTACAATTACGAATATAACGACTTAATAACAATGCGCGAACTCGATGACTGAAAAAGGGATAACGTTTTACGATAATGCCGTGACCTTTTTTGCGATTAATAAGAAAGTTTCTAAGCTAAAATTACGGTACCTTATTTTAAAATACGGCTTTATTCGGAAAACAATAAAGGAGTATAAACGCAAAAAACAGCCGGTTTCTGAATATAAATTAATTATTTAAGTTTTAAACCGATTACGTAATTTAAAAAATAATTTATATTATGTAAGTACTAACGTGGCACGATTAAGATTATAAAATATTTTGGATTAAGGTTATTAAAGCTATAATTACGTCGTTAGTAACGTGGTTATTCGGATTTTAACTAATTAAATAATAAGACCAACGACAAGATTAACGATATAAAATAAGTTGCGAATTTAAGTAAAAGAAAGATTAAAGCTATAAAGTTATTAAAATTACGAAAAAAGAAAAAAGTACAAAAATAAATTAATATCATTTAATATAATGCGAAAATCAGGAAAAAGATAATAAATAATATATTTAAACTTGATTGGCGTTAATTGAATAATACTTTATCTGGTTATTATTAAAAGGTATTATTTAACATTTGCTGCTTCCGGTTACCCTTAATATTAAAGTATTTAAGTTGGTAATAAAAGTAACAATAAGTAAATTAAAAAAGGTTAAGTTTAATATAAGCTAAGGACGATATGTTAATTAAGATAAAACTATTAGGACAATTAATGAAAGGAAAAGGTTAATTATTCTTTTATCATAAAAAAAGGGAGAATATATTTAAAATAATTATTACGGATAGTTATTTACCTTATACCTAAATATATTCCCGTTAACTCGGCATTTTAAAACCCGAATAATTCCAGGATTAATAAATTTGATTAATTTAAAATAAGCTTTAGTAAGTTCGCTAAAAACCCGTTAAAGCTTTTTAAGATTACTATTTAAACTAAACGATAATAAGGACTTTTACCTATACCGGAATTCCTTGTTTTCAAAAAAGATTAAAATCCTACTTTAGATATTATTATTTAGTTTTAATCGATAAAGAACCCTTATGAAAGTAAAGTTAATAAAAAGGAGCCCTTAAGTAATTCGATTAAATCCTTAAAACCTATACGGGATTCGAACTTTTAAGTGGTTTTTAAAATCTCGATTAAAACTCCGTAAGGACGAAAGATTATATAATCTTATAAATCCTTAAAACTATTTATAAAACTTACGGTATTAATACCAAACGTTATACCTTTTAGATAAATTAATTAATGAGAATACGGCTTTCCAGTGGATTTTATGGACCGGCTTTCGTCTTTAATGGTTCTTCCGAACTTATCTACCTTCCCGAATTTTGGCTTTTCTGGAACTGGAGCTACCGACTAACTGAAAAAGGTTAACAGACTATTCAAAAAATATAAGCTGACAAAGTTTAAGATGATCGCTAAATTACGTTTCTGGACGGATAATAATATTATAAAGAACTAAGTTAAAGCTGTTATTAAAAGATTTACTAAATAAAACGACGTTATTAAGGTTATCTTAAAACCTTATCGCCTGATACGTTAAACGATATAAATTAACAATACGATAAATACGAATATCATTTATGGGTTTTAATTTGTAAAAAAAAGACTTTATTTAAAGGTATTATCGAAATACCCTTCCAGTTAATTGGCCGATTAATTACCATCTTTATGTTTGTCGTAAACGATTATTTCGCGGCATAACCGCTAATATTTAGACTTAATTTTATGGTCAAATCGAAAATAACATTTAATATAAACCCGGAAGTAATAAAAAACAGGTTGGAATTTAGTCCGATAAACATTATTATTCCGTTAATCTCAGCTGGAAGAATTATTCGTAACATCCGGGTTAAAAAAAGCCAGAAAAGAAGAAGCCGGTAAAACTATAAGCCATTCTACTAGCGAAAGCAGGCTTATAAGCGAAAAGATAAATAAATACGTTACGGGCCCGTATATCTTTTCGATTAATAACATTTATGCTAATCAGAACCCGATAACTATTTAAAAAGCTATAAAAGATAAACTGGAGCCTAGAAATACGGTATTAAGATAATTTAGCGATAAAAGACTTCCATACGCTTTATACGGAATTTTATAAGAAAAGATACGAAAAAAAGTAAATAAGGATTATACCGTACAGATTAATACGATATACAAACCGAAATGTAAAAAGGTAATTCCTGTCAATAATGTACCACCCGATAAATTAATACTTTCTGGAAATCCAAACTAAAATGCTAAAATCCTTAAAAAGGTTTAGAGAATTATTAATTAAAGCGAAAAACAAAACCTAACGAACCTGGTACTCCGTTAGCTGCCTTATTTCCCAGATTTATTACTATACCGTAAGGGACCCGACTTAAAGAAAAAAGGCCGACGTTATTCTTAATTAATTAAGTAACAAGTTTACGCGTACCGAAAAAGTCTTTTATAAAAAGATATTATTCCGTAAAAAGGTTACCTTAACTTATGATTACTAGGAATATGGCAAGATTAAATCTAATATCGCATTAAATTATAAAATCCAAATAATCCTTTATAAGGTATGGCAAATTAAGGGTATAATTATGCCGGCTAACCTTAAAAATAAGTTAGTCGAAATAGTACGAATACGAAAATAAAAAGAAATATTCGAATAATCTTATACCGCGTACAAAAACGCTTGGTTCTTTATATAAAAAAAGGATGGTAAATTATAATTAATTAATTTTGCGATAGAATTAAACATTATTTTACGAAACGCTGTTATGCTAAGAAATTACGACGAATCTTTCGCGGATTTTGTCATATATTTTCTAATTATTTTAGTAAATTCTTTTAAGTTACGATTAAGTTATATTGATTCCGGTTAGTAAAGATTTAACCATTTTCTCGATATATTTAAGACTGCTTAGGTATACCAATATGCTTATAGGGTTTACCAACTTTATGACTTATTTTTATCGTATGGTCGGGAGGATTTTGGACGATTTAATACCTGATATAACTCGCCTATTTGTCGACGACGTTGGAATTAAAGGCCCAAAGATAAAATACGATAATGAAAGGATTTTCCTAGGGATTCGGCGATTTGTTTATAAGCATATTATTAATATTAATAAAACTTTACTTAATTATAAGTTTGGTCGTATTTCGATTAATATGAAATATTTTAATAATGTTAAAAAACTATAGTTATAATCGGATTCTTTTATAGAATGAATGGTTACCGTTTAAATATAATTAAGGTAAAAGAGATCTTTCAAGTCTAGTGATATAAAAACGTTTCGGAAGTTAAAGCTTTTTTAGGTATTATAATTTATTATCAGATTTTTATGACGTATTTTACTATAAAGGTCCAACTTTTTTTAAGATTATTCCGGAAAGATTAACCTTTTTTTAAGATCCTAATTAAAATAAAGTTATAAAAAGCGTCAAGAAAGCGATTACGATAACCCCGATTTTAATTAACTTAAATTATAGCTTTATAGTAAGTAAAATTATTATAAAAATAAACGCGAACAAGGGAAGCTTTAAAGGTATTTTCGGATAAGTAATTAATAAAATCGAATATTACGCGCGTTTCGAAAATGGTATTTAAAAGGGCGTTAAGTTAAATTACGACGTTAATAAGTTAAAATATCAAACCATTTTTAAGATTTTAAGGAAATTCCGAAACCATATTTAAAAAATCCGATTTATGTTACAAATTAACGTTAAAGTATTAACTGCCTAAATTATGAATTTAATAAGTTTCTTATTTAAAGCGTTTTCTATTTATTAATTTATATGAATAAAAATATTTAATTTCGAAATTAAGCATATTTGTAAGAAAAAGAATATAGCCGCCGAAGGATTATCGAAAAGGCTATCTAAAACTTTTAACGCGTTGAACGATTAATAAGAAAGAAAAGTTGATAATTTTATTAATATTTAATTAAACGCTATTCCGCTTAATTCTATTTTAATTAATACATCTATAATACTTGTTATAACGGATTAAAAGTAAGGACCTTTTATTGGAAATTGATTTAAAAAAGTTATAAAAATACGCGAAATTTCTAACAATATTAAATCTTCCTAATTAACTGCGAAACGTTTTTTTTAAAACAAAACGGGTTTTACGGTCAAAATTTTAAATTATTTTATTTAAGACGGGGTCCTTTAACGTAGGGTAAATAAGCGATATAATATTCGTAAGGTAATTAATAATTAGCAAAAATAATATGCGGTAATTAGGTAATATTACAAAGATTGCGGCTATAAAAAACGAAATGCGACTTATCGGCGTATAGCAACTTCCTATTATTAACGTAAAATATATAAACAAATTCGAAAAGCCGTATTTACGTATCCAAAATGCCAAAAAGCCGTTAATTAACGCTTCGAAAAGAATTGCGGCTTTTTTTAATTTATTAACATAATTATTATTAAAATAATTAATATGCAATTTACGCCTAATAATAACGGTTATAAAGTTACTATCAAAGCTAAATATAAGTTGTCCGCCTATTTTAAAGTTAAGGTTTTACGTTTAATTATATTAATTACGATTAAGAACTTTTTAAGTAAGTATATCTTTTATTAATACAATATTCCGATTAAGATTAAAATAAACGGAAATTTTAACAATAAAAGCGAAATTATTAAAGTTTGTAATATTTTTAAAATTTAAAGAAAGGTTGGAGTTGCGTATACTGCTTGGTGATAAAGTTTAATCGAGAAAAGATATGTCCCGATCGTTAAAAGTTTGAGAAAAGCGACGAATAATATTAGTAAAAAAATAGGTTAAGCTTTTGCCGAAAATGATTTTCGCTAATAACATAACCGTTAAAAGTTATGGTTTTAATCTTTACGAATTGCTATATGGTTAAAAAGTAATCTTACCGATCGAGATAGTATTACCGACTTGGCGTATCATAAATTGGGATCTTAATGCTTTAAGGGAAAAGTTAATTGTATAAAGAATTCGATTATTAAAAAGAAAGGCCGAAAACATAATTAAAGTTATTAAAGTTATTAGTAATTATAAACGTAAAATTATTAAATTTATAAACGAAAAAGATAAAAATAAAATAAAAGATAAAGTTTTATAAATAAATATCCTGGTATTTTTATATGATATACCAAAATATATTAACATATTTAAGGATATAAAATTAAAGTATTATTAAACTAAACCGTACTTAGTTAGTAAACTTAGTAATCGACGTACTTATTTCTTAAAAGAAATTAATGGAACGAAGTTATAAGGGATTTCTTTTATTAATAATTAAAGTAATTTATAAAAGATAAAAAAAGATATTAAAAGTCGATTAACTTATATAAAAACGATTAAACTAAGCCATTATTAGATTAACTAAACGATGTTATATTAAATATTTCAGAGGTTACGGAAGTCGAATTATTTGAAAATTAATAGCTTAAAACTTTAAAGTTTATAAAAACTAATATAAAAATCAAAATACTTAATCGTCGATTAAAAGGTTACGTAGTTATGGACGATAGTAAAATACCCGAAAAAAATCGATTAAACGAACGGGAAAAATTAACCCAATTAATTAAAAGAAACTAAAAATAAAAGGTTTCTTTTCGGTTTTCTATTACTTTTTTTACGATTACCTTATATAACACCTATATTTTTTTATAACTGATTAATACCTTTAAACCTAACAACCCGAGATTTTATTAAATATCGAAAATTAAAAATATATCTTTTAATTATTAAACGAAAACGGCTTTTATCGAATGTTTTAATAATTAAATAAACCTTTAAATGGATATGTTTTTAACCTGAAAAGATTACAAATATTTAACTTTTAAATAATCGAACCGATTATTGCGGAATAAATACTTATAACTTTCGATAAACCCGATATAATTACCGTAAAACCTTTTATATAATCCGGGGATTAATTAACACTTAAAGAATAAAAATATACCATATTAATTAGGTTACTTAAAGTTTTTATGTTGTCGTTCGTATAATTTATATAAAATTAGGTTCATTTTTTTAAACATTTAAATAAATAAGTTTATAATATATTAAGGACTTTTAAATAATAAGTTTATAAACGAACCTATACGTTTATCTCGAATAACCTCGACGCATATAGGATATAATAAAGGTTTTCTTTTTTAATTAATTAATATAATAATAACATTAAACTAAATACCCGTTACGGCTTAAATATTTTCCCCGATAATTTGCTATTTATAATATCGACTTTTAATAAGCTTACTGATAATATTAATTAATACCATTTTCTTAAAATAAGGACTAAATAAAGATAATACGTATTTCGAGGTATTTTATTATTATACGTTCGATACGGTTATAATTATTCCAGAACTTAATAATTACATCTTTATAGTTATATTCGATTTTACAAAAATGGAATAAACCTAAATTAAGAAATAAACCGGGTAACCGATTAATAATCCGAAATCCTATTAAAATTAATAAAGTTAAAAACGAAATCTTAGTATAAGATTAAAAATTAGCAGGCATATAAAAAACTAAAGATATTAACTTATAATTAATTAATCGTTAATTAATAATACTTATAAATAAATCCGACCCCGGAGTTAATAATTCGATTAATAATATAATATTCGATAGCAATAAGTACGGTATCTTTAATAATAAATTATCCATAAAAAAAGTTTTAAAAAGTAAATAATTTTAAAGGGCCGCAGCATTACGGTACTTATATTAAAAGGCAGGAACCAAATTATAAATAAATGCCTAACGGTATATAGGATTTTAAGGCTTACGAATATTATTAAGGTTATATGGAAGTTTAACAGCTTAATTAATTACTAAAGCTTTATTGATACGTTTAATTAAAAGTGTAAAAAGTTATAACGAATGCAAAGTTACTAAATTTATAGGATAAATAACGAAAATATTATCGAAATTACGAAGGTTCCGATGAATACGGAAAAAAATAAATTAAACATTATTAAATTACTTATTACCTAAACCGGGGAACTTTCTAATAAAGAATTCCTTTATTAAATTAATTAATTTGCCAAGATTTATATTTTTACGAAAGCTCAAAGTATTACGAAAATCTAATAATTAATAGGAACTTATAATAATAATATTAATCAAGTACTTTAAGAATAGATAAATATATATTAAAGTTTTATATTATTAAAAAGATATAATCGGAAGGGAAAGGTTAATATAATAATAATAATAAAACATAGATACAAACAATTAATTAAAGTACGCAACGGCGATAACATCTTCCTATATAACATTAAACGGAATGTTTTGGCATTTTTTCGGCGTATATTCTTTCTAATTAAAAGTTTAATGCATTAACCCCGTCGCATCTGATTAATTTCACATATAAGTTACTATTAATTCCTAACGATTTCTTATATTTATATAACTTTAACCTCAATATTTTAATACCTGTATATTTATATACTTAAATATATATATATACATTTATATATTACGCATAATCCTTAGTTATGGTTTAAATTCTTAAGTTTTAAATTATTATTATTTCGCACCTTAACACCTTAATTAATCCATCCATAATTATTATATCACTATCTAAAAAAACGTACCAGCTAAAATAAAAATAGGAACTTTAAAAAGCTATATACGTCGGATTCCGGAAAACTCGCCCAGATTGCTAATATACCAGTATAGGAAAAAAATAACATAATGCAACTATTCCGCAAGATGCATAATAATAGTTCCACTTTCAATCTTATTTAATAAGTTACCCCAGAAGTCCGTTTTAATCGAGCTACCTTTATCCACCTTTTTAATCAAACCGAGGAACGTTGACAAAAAAAATATTATCCTACCCCTTTATTAAATTAATAAAGAATAAAATAATTCCGTAGCAATTCCTTTATGGCAAACATTTATAATTTTAATAAACCGTACCTATTTACGTTCTTAACATATTACTGCCCTTAAATAATTAATTACCTTAAATATACCCTAAAATATTTTAACCGTTATTATTAAAGCCGGTAAAATAATTTTTAACTGCCAAACCCGATATATCCTTAATAAGGTTACGGAGTTAATTAAAATTATAAACCTAGAATATATTTAGTTTATTATTTATATTAAACTTTAAGCTAATAAAAAATTTAAAAGTTATTAAGTTGATAAGTTATATATCCGATTAAAACGTTAAGTATTAATATTTAATATTTACTTTACGGTTAGCCGTATTTAATTATTATTATAATTATACCTAAAGGCCTAAATAAAGTTAAAACTTAATAATCCCCTTACCCGTATAACGATCGTAAAGATACTTACTTAAGTTAAATATTACATTTACGGTTTATGAATAATTTATATATTTTATATCATTATCTATAACACTTTAAAATAAGAAAATAATAACCTAAATAAACTAATTATATAGGACGAAACCATTATTAAATTCAAAATAACTAATATAATTTAAAAGTACCTAAATTAAAACCAGATAATAATAATATTAAAACCCCTATAGGATTATGGCCTCAAAGTTCTCTATTTCCATTATCAAAAAAGGAAGTCGACGATCTAAAAAAGGCCGATAATCCGGAATCCAATTACTTACTTCGTCCTATAAAGAGTAAACGATTATAATTAATAAAACAACCGACTAAAAAACTAAAGATCCGCTAATTAAAATATCAGCCATCGAATTTCTTACACTTTAATCTTATATACCTATTAATTAACTAGGATAAGCCTTTAAAGCATTTATACCTCCTCTCCTTATTCCGTAAATTACCTAACCTCGTCCGGTTTTCAAAAAGTCACTATTTAAGCCGAAGTACAAATCACGATTACCCTTTAATAATTAAAAAGCTTAAATAAATACAAAAAGTTAATACAATATAACGTGCCAGACAAGCGAGCTGGACAGACAAACGAGCTGGACACTTTTTGGCACCCCGCGACAACCAATCTAAATAACTCAACCACAACATATCCAATTG
>QJNU01001108.1:0-13149 GCA_004154915.1 Monosporascus ibericus | reverse complement strand
CCCCCCCGCCCCCCCCCCCCCCCCCCCCCCCCCCCCCCCCCCCCCCCCCCCCCCCCCCCCCCCCCCCCCCCCCCCCCGCTTCGTCCATTACGATGCTAACGAGCCTTAGGACCTGGCCCCTTCACAAGACAGGGACACACCACTGCCGCTTAACTCTAGTAGGTAGCTACCGACTCCCCGCAGGCGGACGGACGGACGGACAGGCGTACGCCCAAGACGCGAGACCATCTGGTACATCCAACTAAGTCGAGTCAATAGGATGGCCGCATTTCCATAAACGGGGCCCATCCAGCACCATAAGTTTGCCAACAACCCACAACCAGCCTCACATAAGGTTCAGTCTGAACAGGCAGTTCGCTTGAGGGGTCACGGTGACCTGCCTACTCAACCACATCGGTAGGGCTTATTCGTTTCACATTGTGGCAACAACCCGGGACCAACTAAACACTCATGTCTCGAAACATAGGGTTATCAACCATGAGGCGAGATCTCCCAAGTCAAACAAGAACACCATCGCTGCTTGAGACTTGTAAAATAAGAAACGATCATGCTGTGAGTGTGTATACTGGTAGATGTAAGCATTACAGAAGACATTCGACCCGGGCGACAGAACAAGGAAAGACGACAGAAAATTCCCTAAACAACATTGACCTTCTCAGGTTCGGATCTAAACTCGATGGTGGACCCCTTGGTCGACGGGGCAGTGAAAAGAAGAAGAGAGATATATGATATAGCCGTCTTCGCTGGGGCTAGCTCGCCGATCTCGACAGACACGTTCGCAACGCATACATCTCTCACAAAAATCCCCTTGTCCTTGCCCTCTCGTCCTCGCAACCACAGAGTAATCAAGTACTACCGCACTAAGAACCACCTGTCACCATTATCCCCCATGTAATGCCGGGAGACTCTGCGAAAGCCAACCAAAATGACACGCCAGCCGTGGAAGCAGTCACGAGAGTATCAAGTCAAATCAAACTCCAATCCGAGACCACAATTGCAGAGTGGTCCAACCCTTCCCATCCGTCCAGAGGCCTCCTGCAACCGATCATGTAGTCCGCATACGAGAGCCTCGGAAGGCGGTTACAACGACGGGATATCAATAGTATCACAGAGGGTATAGGTCGCTTAGAGGATCATGCATCGCTTCTTCTCCTTGCGGTTGCGGGATAGAAGGGCAGCACGGGTAGCATGCTCAAAGACTTCTCGGACACCTTCGTTCGTCTTGGCTGAGCACTCAAGATACTTGTAGGCACCAATCTTCTTGCGAACATCCTCACCCTGCGAACGAGGAGTTAGCAGTTATACAAAGGGGAAGTGGCAGCGATGCAATAAAAAATGAACTGGCACGGATGTGATAAGAGTTTGCGACAAGCGCCGAGCCTCCTTTGATTACATTAAAGGGTAGAGTAAATAAAAGGACTCACCTCTTCAGGGGAAACGGGCTTTTGGCTGGTCTTGCGGAGCTCCTCGATGGTCTTAGGGTCATAGCGTAGATCCTTCTTGCATCCGACGAGGATAATAGGCAGACCCTGGCAGAAGTGCATAACCTCGGAAATCCACTGTAGATGATGCACGTGTCAGTATGATGCTCCACCCGATAACTGTAACGAGTCGGTCGATGGCGGTTGGGTTCGTGGGTGTTAAGAGACTGACCTTCTCCTGAACGTTGTCCAACGAATCGGGCGAGTCAACAGCGAAGCAGATGAGGATGACGTGTGAATCAGGGTAGGACAGAGGTCGGAGACGGTCGTAATCTTCCTGGCCAGCCGTATCCCATAAGGCTAACTCGACATGCTTGCCATCGACTTCAACATCGGCGACATAGTTCTCGAAGACGGTAGGGACGTAGACCTGAAAGGAAGGGAGGCGAGGTTAGCCAGATGCAGAGGGATGGTTTATTGCGTGTTGGGCTGATGATGACAAGGATGTATGTGCGAAGGGGAAACCGATCGTGTTTTGTTGTTTTCCGACATGACGCGGCTGGATCTTGGCGATAAGAGCTCGAGGCGACGGTGGGCAAGCCAAGGCAGTGCAGGAGAGCCTTATCGAATTCTTACCTCAGGGAATGTGCCCTTGGAGAAGACACTGCGATGGTAAGTCAGTATGCAGAATCGGAAGGCGGTGATAAGGAAAGGGGTATGTCGGTGCGAGATAGTAGACATACATCAACAAGCAGGTTTTACCACAGGCACCGTCACCGACGATGACGAGTTTTCGACGGATCTCAGCCATGGCTGCAGGTAGTAGTCGTAGTAGTAGTAGAAAAGAGACAACAGCTTTGTTTTGGGGGGGGGAAATTATGTAGAGAATATGCAAGGAGAAAATAAAGGAAAGTGGTCAAAAACCACGATGAGGAATTTGCCGCGTGGATCTTTGTTGAAGAGACTGATTCTTCCTCTTCAAGGGATTGTTGTTGTTGTTTGTCTGATGATGACACTCTTAGAGTTGGAGGAAGATTAAGAAGGAGGAAGAAGGTTCGGGTTCGGGTATCGCTTCAATTGATTGACTTGGAGAGCCAGTGAGTAACCAACTAAGCAGGTCTAAGGTAGGGGCGGAGGGGGGGGCGTAGGTCCAAACCACCACGGATCAGGTCAGGCCAGGTCCAGGTCCAGGTCCAGGTCAAGGGTCTTCTTCCTCTACCTAGTTACCCAGGTAGTATGTAATAATTGTGAGTGTCAAGGCCAGGTTGTACGTACGTGGTAGGGACTATGTAGGGGCACTATTGCACACTAGATAGGCGATAGGCAGGCACCCGCACTAGGAGGTAAAAGCTGGACTGAACGAAGCAAGGACTGCATGTGTTATTAGCTCGACTGTGAACAGAGAGCACCTACCACTCTCATTACAGTAACAGGAGAACGTTCCAATTGCAAGAATGTAGGTACCTGGGCTTAGAGGTACATACGATACCTGTAGGTAGGACCACTGTAGCGCAATTGAGGGTTCGTTCACGCTGTTTTGGTTGGTCAGTTGGTCAGCCCCGGGGACCCACGGCGGTGTTTATTGACTGAATCTGTAGAGTATGCCCTGTGAAGGAACTGGCTTGTGGTTGGCATGTAACCTCTAACACTTCAACATCTACAAAGACCTGGATACATGATGCAGTGCCATCCCAACTCCAAATAAATGAGATTGAATGCAAGATCCGACAAGCAACTACCTCAAGGGGTCTCTCACTTTCTTTCAGTCGTTATTGAGCAAGAAGACGTCGGTCGTTCTACATCCGGGATTTCTCGCCTAAAGGCCCAATATTAGGTGGCCGTCACATGTTGTCTGTTGGCCTCGTCTCGTTCGAGGACTTGCACGTGCACGCACTCTTTAACCCCTAAGCCCAGTTGCCCTGTGGAAGTCCTAGCTATTTGAGAGGCAACCAACCTATGTACCGAAACACCAGTCCTACCTGCCTAGTAGATTAGGACCCAGCCATGCAATAACTGGGAAAGAGGCAGTAAATAGTAGCGCCCCCGTAATGAATTCTATATATTGATATATGCGATGCGGCACCTCTATATCATTGAGCTGGCCACTGATTACATACTAAATGTTCAATCTTGGTACCTGGGAAAGCACCTCGATCCCCATGACAAGGCAGTGTAACTGGGGTGAACCATAGATGCGAATACAGTGTGAGCTAACCCGGGGTAATGAATAGAAGCACTGATCCCACGATTTCCTACCATATCTGGGGGAGGAGGTCCATATGGATGTCAACACGCAGACGCTGTTGTTAGACAGTCTCAAACTCAAACCATTACCTGAAGATAACATCTGAAAAGGTCCTTTTTCTATATTCCGAAGCGTATCCTTCATTACCCTGGTCGGGCGTTTGGACAGAACTTGAGTCATTCGGCATTTCCCACCTGATCGGTCACGTCTCTCTCTCTCTCTCTTTCACCGACACGTATCTGCTGCGGCTCCCTCCCTTGCCGATCCCGAGCAGTGACGGCTGAAAGTTTATGTGGCTCTGCTCATGTCATCCTCTTCCTTTGTTCGCTCCTGTACCCGTCTGAAGCTCCCCCCTAGCTGCCCGTGCTTGTCACATAGACCGATCATTGTGGAGCAGCTGCGTACGCCTTTGTTCGTGTCCGAGCACACTCACAGCCTACCTTGATATATGGTCTCGGGTTTAATACAGCTTCTCCGACGAATTTGGATAGAGATAATAGCTACACTCTGTCCGTCGTCTTTTCCCCCCATGATTTGCCCTTTTTTCTATTATCGGGACGCATACGAAATTATGAATAATAGCTACGGAATCAACGCGGTTTCGTTGCAGAGGTATAAGTCACAACTATAACCCAAATCTCGTTATGTCAATAGAGAAATAAGGGACGCCGTATGGCCCACATCCTCAAATCTGCCTGCCGTTTTCTAGTCACACATTTGGTAGCCAAGTCGTACTCTCGGCGCAGATACGACCCTTACTATAATATGTCTACAAGCTTTTTTAATGGCTCTCTGCCGTCGCCCTAGGAAAGGGTACTGCTACGGCTGTTAAGAAATTCCGTCGCGACTTCATTAAGATAAGGACTAGGCTCTATTAAGCCGCTCCGGACTTACGGCACCAGATTCGGCCAGATGACTACTACACAAATGACGGTGAAGCCGCCAATCCTGCCATTAATTAACCAAAACAGTGTCCGGTCATAGCCACTATGGCTGGCGTACGATACTCTCTGTCACTATCACGATTTGATCCTCAAGCGAGGCGTCAACCCTCAGGAGTGTTCGTCGGGCATATATAACGAGCAAAATGTTCTTTTACCCAATACTACATTTACTTATTCCTAAGGGAACCAGCCCCGTGCTGGTGAAAATTGAGATTCTGGAGCACAGAGATGTGTTCCCGTTATATCTGACAGAGGCTCCCCCAAATATATAACTATACCCACGCCAGCGATTAGGAGGTAAATCAAGCTCGGCACGTTCGGCACATAAATAGCCTGAGCTGTGCAATATAGTCCTAGGGGTTAGCGGCATGCGGCATATCGGCAACTAATAGTTGTCATCCTAATAGAATAATACAAGAGAGCCTCGAATCCATTCTTATCTTCACACCTCGTCGGCTGGGTCAAGGCAGACAGGAGATACCTTCATTCCAACCTATTAGGTATCCGGACGCCACCTCCGTTATGAAGTCTTGCATATGGTTCCTAACACTTAGAGCATACGACCCGTTGGTCTGTTCACGATGATACCGCACCAAGGGTAAGAGGAAGCTCATGCGAACATGATGTCCGTCATCGTCTTCAAGTCACTAACAGAACTCCGGTTTGAATATCAAAGAGGGACAAAATGAAGGGTAACTGACTTTAGATGGAGTCTGCTGTAATTAATAGTTACATACGGTTGCTTCCATGTGCGGTCTCTACATAAGTAGGTAGATACGGTGTAGCTTCCAGTCTGTCCGTGCAAGGGCCAGGGAAGCCAAGGCCGGTGGTCGGCACGTAAATTTTCCGATAGATCCAGGCAGTGCCCAGGCAGTTCCCAGGCCGAAACACAAAACGTAGATACGTAATAAGTACCATGTCCCAAACTGAACCTAGGCAGCTGCAGATGTGACCGAGTGGGTTCAGGGACTCCTTGTAACCAGCTGCATGACAACCGTAACGGGCAATTCCCAGATGTCAAGCTTTCCCTACCAAAAATTTGGCTGCCCGCAAATCCACAATAGCTTCATGATATACAACATTGCTGTCACTAAAAACACACCCACGAGCCCATTGAGCTGCTCCTTGCTCCGGCATCCCTCCCATTCACCACCAGCGAGCCCAATCTCTGCGTCTGGAGGGGCCTTTTTCGACTCGGCAGCAGCACGACCACCCGCCATCCGCCTCCGCCCGCCATGCAGAAGATTCTCCGCCGCGTGGCCACCGCCGAGCGGGTTGCGGCCAAGCGGAAGAAGGTCAAGGAGACCAAGTACTTCAAGAAGGAGAAGAAGGAGCACGTGTTGGACCACCGGAGCCAGGTGCAGCTCGCCCAGCGGGAGTTCGACCGGGCGAAGCAGGCCGTCCGCGACCGCTGGGCCCTAGGTCCCCTGGCCCCGCGGCAGGACGTCGGCGAGTGGGCCGGCGCCCACGGTGCCATCCACGAGGCCCGGTTCAGGTCCTACGGGCGCCTGACCCTCGCCATGCGCAACAAGCGCTGCGCCTGGGCCGGCGGCGCCTACAACCTCAACCTCCGTGTCAACGACCGCGTCGTCCTACTAGAGGGCCCCGACAAGGGCAAGATCGGCAAGATCGCGAGCATCAGCGAGGAGACGGCCGAGGTGACAGTTGCGGGACTGAATAAGGTGCGTTTGCTCTACTGCCCTTGAAGGGCCCTTCTCCGTAGCTGACTCGTCTTTACCACGCAGAGTAACCTCCGAGTAGGGCCCGAAATGCGGTTACCCGACGACCCGGCCGCGGTCAACATCGAGCTTCCCCTCCCCATCTCGGCGATCCGGCTAGTGCACCCCCTCAAGGACCCGCAGACGGGCGTGACCCGGGACGTGATAATCAACCAGCTGGCCCACAGCGGGATGCTGGTCGACCGGGTGACCGGGAAGCGAGAGTGGGAGCGCGTAGTGCCGGGGCTCAATGTATCGATCCCGTGGCCGCCCGAGGAGCCCGAGGAGCTGAAGGACTACGTGTGCGACACGCTGCGCATCGACGCCGAGGAGCGCACCTTTGTGCCGACGCTGCTGCGCCCGCCCATGCCGCCGGCCATCATCGACGAGCTGCGCAACAAGTACAGCCGCTTCCGCACGCGACACGAGCCCGAGTACATCGCACGCCTCGAGGCCGAGGAGAGGGAGAAGGAGGAGCGCCGCCGCCAGACCGAGGAGTCCATGCGCACCCCTCTCCAGGAGTTCCACCGCCAGGAGCGCGCCAACAAGAAGAAGAAGGGTAAGCCCCGCCTTACCCTCGAGATGCTTGAGAAGATCGGCGAGGTAATCGCCCGCAACCGCGAGAGGTCCGTCAACGCCGCCGGCGTCTCCGAGGTTTCCTCTCCTCCTTCTTCTTCTTCTTCGTCTCCCTCTTCTTCTTCTTCCCCCGCTGCTGGTGCCGCGGAACCGTCGGCCGCTACGGCGGAGTCGTCGTCAAGTGCTGCTGCCGCGGCCGATGTCCCTCCCCCTCCTCCGCCGCAAGAAGAGACGAGTCAACCACCGCCGCCGCCGTCCACCTAGGAGGCGGTGGGGTGGGATAGCTATGTAACATGGATGGATGTACGATTACCCGCGTACGTCTATGAACTCCGGAAACTATGTAAAATAGGAGAATTGTACATATATAGAATTGCATCCGAGGTCACGCATTGCACGCGCAGATGATTAAGACATAACACAGCGTCGAGTAATGTTTCGGCTACCCCTCCTATCATGTTCCATGTCCGAGAGCGATCTCCCATTATGCTTGTCCCCAAACAAAGGTGAAGCCTGCAGTGAATGCGACAGAGGAATCCAATGATAAGATGGTGGAAGCACAAGGGAAAAGAATCGTTATCCGTATCTTAGTCTTCCAGGGGCGGGAGCACACCCACATATAGGGCGAACATTACTTCTATCTATCTACGTGCGGCGCAAGAGACATCAATCACCACACCTTATCTATCGACCCCTCTTCACCTAGGGAAGAGGCCACGCAAACCATGATTAGGACCCCTGCCGTTCAAGCCCAGAGCAGCTGTACTGCGGATTAACCCTCCGTGATGCGGCTGCGTAAAGGCCAGACAAAACCTTCGGGGTTCGGAGGGTGAGACATCCTGGACGGGCGTGAGATGGTGAACTCACCTCCGGAAGAAGAGGTTCGGATCTGACTCGAGCTTTTTGCCTTGATGTTTCCTTTCCTTTTTCTTCCCAGGTTAATTAATTGCCGAACTTACCTCGCCTTTCTGTTTATGGCGTACTGGTCCCAGATAAATCCAACCGCCAATCAAGCCTCGAACTAATGAAACTACCCAGGGGAGTCACAAACGAAGCACATCATGGAAAGCAGAACAAAGGGAGGGTACATTTTTTAGGCCAGGACAACCTAACCTAACCTAACCTCGCCTTAATCAGGAATTGACCCAACCAGCGAGCCTGCCAGTGAGCCCAGCTAGATGCCCATCATCCATCATCATCATCATCATCACCCTTTATCATCAACCCCTCGAACTCCATCCCTTCCCCAGCTAATCTCATACGCACCCTTGGCAACGGCAATCTCTAACTTACGAACCCAATAGAGAGAGCCTCTCGAATCCTGTGACGAAGGGGGCCTCCTCCGTCCTCCACTTCGCCTCCATGGTCTCGAAGAGGACGGCATCGCCGCCCTTGGGAACCCAGTCCCCTCTGGCATCCCCTTCTCCTCCCCTGCCCTCGTCCTCGCCCGTTGTCCTCTCCTTATCCCCACCGTTCCCGTTCCCGGGAAACACCTCGGCGACGGCGGCCCGGCACGCGTCGACGACCTCGGCGGCGAGAGCCTCGACACCGCGGGCGCGCTCGAGCATGGCGCGGCGCGCGAGGCCGAAGGTGAGGCGCGCGATCTCGGGCTTGGCGGCCTCGACGCGCTCGACGAGCCGCCGTACACTGTTGACGAGGTACTCCTCTTCGTAGACTGTGCCCTTGCGGCCACGCGCGCGCTTCTTCTCCTCGCGGCGTCGGTTCTTGCTCGTGGCGCGGCTGACACCGGTGCCAGCCGTCCCGACGCTCCCGGTTCCTTTTCCGGTATACCGCGTGAACAGGCTGGCGGTCGTGCTGACGCGCGAGCTGGCAGCTACCGATATGTCGTCGGGGATAGCGTCTGCGCCTGCTCGCGTCTCGCCCTCGTAGAAACCCAGCGGGTCCTCGGCCGCCTTACGCCGCAGCTCCGCGATCCGCGGCACCTGGGCGCACAGCTGCGCCTTGCAGTCGGCAAGGAACTCAGTCGAGCTGCTGAGCGCGTCCGCGAGACCCGCGTCCACCACCGTCTCAAGGAGGTCGGGGCGGTTACGCAGCGCCGCGAGGCGGAGCGCGTCGCCGAAGTGGTAACCCTTGCAGAAGGTCGGGATGGCAGTTTCGACGGAGTCGAGGTAGTCGAGCTGGATCGTAGCGGCGGAGTGATAATCTTTCGCTTCATAGAGCGCATCTGCGAGCGTTGTTGCCAGGTCGGACAGTGCTGCTGCGGAAAGAGGGGGCGACTGCTGTTGTGCCACGAAGAGGCATTCGCGCCAGCAAGAGACTCCGACTGACTGGTAGCATCGCGTGGCCGCTGCGTAGTCTTTCAGCGATTCGTAGGCCAGACCAGCTTCGCGGAAACGCGACTTTGATTCTAAATAAGTAGCATAGAGGCCAGTCAGAGCCGTGAGATTAGCTTGGTCGTATCGATACAGCTTCAGCGCGGCAGCGTAGAGTACGTGCTTTACTGCGTAATCACGAGCCTCCTGGTGCGCTTGTAAGCGCTGGAGGTGAGTTAAGGCTTTCTCTTGTCGCTTAAGATGGTCGTCAATAACAAATTGGCGTCGAAGGCTAGGCAACTGGTGCAAATCCTGTATGAATGGAAGATATTCGCGAGGGTCTCTCTGTGATTGCTGGGCCACGAGAAGGGCCAGGTCCAGGTTATAGAGTCCCAGAGCTTCGTCATATAACGTATTGACGTCGGCCAAGAAGCATATGTGCTCAACGGCCTTCTCGGCCAGCCGTTCATCTTCTTGCATCAATTTCGCAACCACCAAGAGCCCATCCTCGAGAGCAGGCGGGTCTTTACAGACATTGGCTGTAATGATATTCTGAAGGGTATCGTGATCTATAACTTTGCGAGATTGCAGGTGAGAGAGCACAGCATCGCAGATAGTGTTAACCTTGGACATGGATTGGCCATTGCTGGGGCCTTGCGGCTGTGACGGGGTTTCCTGTGCAGCTCCGTGGCCAACGCCGGCTTTGGAATCGACGTACATCGTCTGTGTGACATCATGTGCCCTTCACATCGTTAGATAAGTATATGTGAATCAAGCATGACGAAACTTACCTCAAGGACGAGAGGAAAAGGTCGATGTGAGTCACATCTTGCAGTTGGTCAAGAAACAAGCCAACATTAGACAGGAACTGCTGAGGTCTATGATCGTAAAGGATGTTCATGTCCACCCTCTGCGTCCTACAATATGAAAAGGCTCGGGCATAGTCTAGTTGCTCGATTAAATGCCGAATCCCTGCAACGACCATGGCCCGAGGGAATATGGTCTCCAGGTTTCCTCGGGGCATCTGAAGTACCAAGCTCATGTTTGTGGGCATGGCCGTCACGAGCCGAGCACCTCTCTCGATGCTCCGACATCTTTCGTCCTTTTCAGGGTCGTCCGGCGGCACTTCTAGAGCTACAACCACGAGTTAGGTGAGTTTCAGGGATAGGGCAAGGTAGGAGTGATATGTAACTTACCGTCCACATCAGTCAAGTGAATGAACTTAACTAGATGGTTCGTGGTCGTGATGATAAGGTGCGCCGGCGTGACTAGGAATGAAGTGCAGTTCTTCAGGAGAAGCCTCAAGTTCGCGTACAGGTGTCCATTCCTCGAGAGTCCGAACGCAATGACGTTCCCGGCAAGGTCAACCACCTCACTCCAGGGGAGGTAAGAAGGGAGCCGTGTCGAATATGTTTCATCCTGCTGAGTGCTGACGTTGTGAAGCCGGCCTAAGCCATCTTGTACGACAACATCCGTGGAGGAAGCCTGTGTTAGCTTTGTGAACCCCAGCATCGAACCTGCGTACATATTGGGGGTTGGCCCGAAGTCTCCTACGAACTCATCGAACGTGTACGAGTTGATTGCCGGCCCAGTACCGAAACAGAGGCAGTGAATACTTAGATTTTCACTCACGGCAATCTGTAGGGGAGTTGAATTTCTCCATGTATCTTCCGTTGTGAAGCTCAGACTGCCAGCTAAAGATGGAGGTAACGAGCGCTGTCCTTTTAAATCCCACTTGTAAAGCTTGAGTCCATGCTGGTGAAGAACAGCCATGAACGTATTGGCTGGCGAGAAGGCAACGTCTACAATCGCTGACGGTGCCATTATGTCAAATAACGCCATCGGCGGAGGTACATTTGCAGTCCGAAAGGGTGTGATTTTCAGGTTACTACCATCGATGACAGCGACGGCCCCGTAGTCGTACGGCGGAGTAAGTGAACCCCGAGCCACGTCGAAAATGTACTCTGCTAGCACCAACTTGCGCGAGTTGGCAAATGCGAGGCGTAGCGACCTCTCGGGGTGCCACGCCAGACTAAGCGGCTGTGCCTCAGTGAAGACCTCTTGTTTGAGATACCAATGATAATTGCCCATCGTCCAGAACTGTACCCTATCATTGAAGGTGACTGCTAGCACCGTGGAATCCCCATTCCACTCTAGGCGTATCTGGTCGTCGAGGATATTTCTCTCATTGGGGTTTCTGAGAGAGAATTGGCCATGCCTAAGGCCGTTCCTCTCAAAGAAGACGACGTCTACACGGTCGGAGAGGCGTTGGATGCTAGCTATGAGATTTCCAGCTGGTCTCCAGCTTAAAGCGCTCTCCATGCCGTCAACCGGTTCACTCACGCTATCGAGGACGCCGTCTCGAGAGTACACCCGGATGGCTCTGCGGATACCAGCGTCGACTGAGTTGATAGCGACGTAGGCACCGTCGCCTCTCCAGCTGATACTAGTGGCGCCGTCGTCATTTGGACTTAACACGCCTTCGTCTACCTTCTCCGGTATCGTGGGGTCTCGCAGAGCCTTAGCCCCCCTTCCCTGGAACTGGGTCTCCTTCTTGCCCCAGCCGACGGAAACATACTTGGATAATTTAAAATCATCTGCGGTCATAGTCATGTCTGTGATACCCTCGAAACCGCGGCTCATGAAAACCGTAGTGTTGGCCTTTGTAGAAATGGCCAATATCTCCTCGTCAGGGGACCATCTAGCAGCAGTGATGCCCTCATCAATGGAGCCCATAATCTCGATATGGACACCATCCTGAGGGGATGAGCTTTCGAACTCCTGGACAACGACGATATCGCCGCCCTCGAGGACCAAACACGTCGTGAGGTTGTCGACGAAGTGATGCAGACTCGCTATCCGGTCAACGGCCAGGTCCGGGTTGGGGCTCGGAGCGTCCCATGATGCCACTTCTTGAGATTCACTGTGCGGGGTTATTAACATACGATAGTTCCGATACTGCTGGCTACTACCGGCACGAGTATTATTCAACGACTACTCACGTGTCTATTGACGAAGCTCGCACATGCTCCGAAACCCTGACGAGCCGGATCCGCGCATCTCGCTCGCTGGGACCGAAGGTACAGAGAACCTCATCTTTGGCGGGGTCCCAGCACGTTGACGTAATCGGCTCCGCCTCAAGCTCTGTAGAAGACGTCCATGAGTTGAACCGAATATTACGAAGATTGCGCATTTTCCTTTACGGTAAGCCTGCGGCCATCGATTTGAGTGTTGAGACTCTCGAGCAAGTCATCCAAATTTCGACTGCTCTTGACAGGACTTTTCGTGTTGGTTTGAACGGGGTGAGACAGGCCGTGTGATCAAAGTTTTCAGGGCGCTTTAGACACTGTCTTTTATAGGCCGACGCTCGAATCTATTCGATTTAACTTGCACATATTTAGGCCCTTCGAACGGCAGGTACGAAGTTAGTACTCCCGGTAAGACCCCCAGTATGTATACTTTTAGGTGCATGAAACATACGGGCATGTAGAATCTTACGTATGATATTTCCATTGTCAGTTGAATTGACGCTCGCCATTACAGGAATTCCAATGTTAATTAGCAGCGTCGGTACAGGTCGGCAGGATTCGGGATGCTAGGCAGGCCGTCGAAATAGAGGCACTGGATGATCTGCTGTTCTGAGTAGAATCGTAGACTGTAATTGGTTAAACGCCCTCAATCTCACCAGTTGAAGCTTTTCTCGTAACCCCCTGGTCTGATGATCTGCATGACAATCCTCATCACTTTTTAGCCACTTTCCCCAGATATAGTGTTATGCTGCTTGCTCTCCATCCTCGTTAAGACAAGTCTGTTCCTCAACCCAATTTCTCCATCCATATTTCATGGGACAATCGCCCAACAGGGTTTCCTTTCAATTCTATAATCGGTTTTATTGACTAAGTACCCAATCTCTACACACACACACACACACATATATATATATATATAAAAAAAAAAAAAAATGAATCAACA
>QJNU01001107.1:0-13186 GCA_004154915.1 Monosporascus ibericus | reverse complement strand
CCCCCCCCCCCCCCCCCCCCCCCCCCCCCCCCCCCCCCCCCCCCCCCCCCCCCCCCCCCCCCCCCCCCCGGAGCACGCGTTAGGTTTGCATGCAAAAGGGCGTTTTGCGGTTAGTAAAAAAGAGGAGACAAAGAAGCGATAAAGAAGCATGGGATAGAGACATTGAGGTTTTCCAATACCAAGCCAGCCACTTATCACTGGATGGACACACTATGAGAGCAAGTCCGGTGCTAGGTGCTGGATATAAAGAGAGAGAGAGAGCTTGATGGCACCCCCTTTCCATCTATTCCCGGCCTGTATATCGCATTTGACTGATTCTATGTAGGACACAAGTGACTGACTAGGATTATGAGATACGGTATGTTGTCTACATATCGATATTTTCACATACCGCCGCCATGGCCCCCTAGAACTATAGTTGTAATCGCCAAGCCTAAAGCATTATTTAGGCCTGGGATTACGCCTAGCAGTCCCAGACGTCAATCCCGCTGAAAGGTGAGATGGAATTGAGGGCGGTTATACCGTGGAGTATTAGGTATTCGGAACAGGTTACGGGGCAACGTCGGAATTAACATTGCTTGCTTGCTGGACTCCTCTAGACCTCGCCCGTCCTCAGACTATACGTAGATGACCCCTTATCGCCTACATATATAGCTTCCGGGCAAAGGAGCGAGCTGTATCATACCACGTTCGCGTCGCCTGAACACCCCCTTTCTCGCCCGAACAAGAAGAATATCCATCCAAGTCCCAGTCGGCCGACCAAAACTCCTCCCGCTAGAAGCCGTCGTTGTGCCATCATAGTTTGCCGATCCGCCGCGAATCGGCAGCAATCCCAGCAGCCAGTCAATATGAAATGGTCTGGCCGCCCTCAAAGGTCTCGCCGCCCTCCAACTTCAGCCAGCCCCGCACGCAGCCGGCCTCGATACAGATCATGTGCTTGTAGCCGTCCTTAGGCTCGAAGTCGCCGATGCCGCCCGCCTTCTCGACCCACGGGTTCCAGACGACGACGTCCTTAAGGCCGTCACGCACGACGGTGAACACGGGCTCGCCTCCCTCGCTCACCACGACCGGCTCGGAGGGTCCCTTTGCCGGGGTGTAGACCCTGTCCGTCTCGCCCGTGATAGTGACAGCGCCGGACTGCGTCTTGGCCTTGGCCGCGTCGACCTTGTCCAGGTACTCCGAGTTGTCAAGACCGGCGACTTCGACTTTTGTAATGTCCTAATGGCGCCCGCCGGTTAGTGCGCCGTCCCCAGTAAAGCTATACCATGTATATAAGTAGGACCTACCTTCACCCGCAGATAGGTGTGCATCAGGACCTGGGCCTCGAAGGGCTCGTTGCCATCATTCGTGATGACGATGCTGGTGCCTAAGCCTTCTTGGTTTAAGGTGACGCTGTAGATCGCGGAGAAGGAGTGCGCCCACAAGCCTTGCAGACTCTTGTCGACAGTACTGGACGCCAGACCGAAATCAAGCTTGACCGCAGCATCGGACGGCCCCTTGCCCGGCGAAGATTCCGAGGTGGACTTGCCGAGAAACTCCCACTGGGATGTGCGGGCGAAGCCGTGCTGGGGTAGCTTCGACGTTGCGGGGTGATCGGGAGTCGTGCCAAAGTTCTGTTTGCGAAAGGTGACGTGTTAGTCGTTGCGTATTCATCTCATGTCATCTACCGTTTAAGCAGACAAAGTTCATCCGGACAGCGCTGCCCTATCCCACCCCTTACGTTTCAGCTCTACCTGAGCATGTAATTGAGCGCACTGAACGGGTTCAACTCACAGGGAAGACGAGCGGGATACCGCCTCTCACAGGCTTGGGGCCATCCAGGTCGGCAGCGTCCGAGAGCCACAGCTTCTCGTTTCCGGCACGGTCCTTCCAGCTTATGACGGTAGCGCCCTTGAGCAGGACCTCAACGCTCTCGCCGGTGGGGAGCGAGGCGGAGACTCGCGAGTTGTCTTCGGAGATGTCGACCTGCGGCTGGGGCGGCAGACCCGGGGTGGTCGCCAGCGCGGTCGGTTTGTTGGGTCTGTCAACCATGGCGACGATTGTTGTCAATCAACACTAGGATGCAAGGAATAGGTTTTCGTGGACGGTCGCTGCGACCGAGGGGGATGACTTCTCGATGATTATGCAGGTATGAAGAGGATTGTATGGGGAGATATGGCTTCGCGGCTTCGAATTGCAACCCTCTAGCTTCTAGGGAGGTTAGCGACGAGGTAGATTGTCATACGAGGTGGTTAGCTATGTAAATATAGGTAGCTACCTGGATATAAAGTACGTAATGTAAGGTGGGTAGGAATGGGAAATCAATGGTGGCGGGGTATAGTCAAGTCTCATATATCGATTATGGTGGGGGTAAAGTCGAGTTATGTAGGTTGGTAAGACTTTATTACAGGCGCCAGATTAATTGTAGTGCTGCATGTAGTAGGTACGGCTAAGAAGAGCCCTGGGGGGGATAGGAGGGAAGGGGTGATGTCTTCAACTGTGATTCAAAGACAATGTCTTTTTACAAAGAGGGCTGCCTACAGTATGAGGAATCGGGCTCGTTGACGATAACTGGGTAAACAGGCATGTAAACCCACGATGAGGGGTAACGAGATACTCACCCGTTCATCCCATGACGCAGGCAGGTAGGTACATAGGACTTTGCATCACGCATATGTAGAAATAATCGACCATTGGGCCGCTCCGACGTCCCGACAGATCCAGAAGCAGCGTGCTGCAGCACACTGCATAACCTGAAACATCGAGCAGTCACCACACGAAACCCAACCCCCCGGCCGGCACGGTTCCAGCAATATTATGTCGAGCTTGAGCCCGTAAGTTAGAGCCCTACACGACTTATCTGCCGACTTGCGGTATCTCTAGGTTACTAGGGAGGCGCGTCTGTCAACCGAAAAGTGAACTTAACTTAAATCGCGTATGTTGCGTAATGAAAGCTAATGATAGATTCAATTTTCCAGAGTTTCAGAGATATATTTTCGGCGAAGAGTCATAAAGCCATCCGAATCCGTGCCCCTCATAAACTCCTTGCCGACCTTTGGATTCAATGCAGCATCATGTACAAATGTGGTAGAAAATACTCGACCATCAATCCCTTATGCCACCCACAGCCTGCCTCTGTCGGCCCTCCTCTCCCGTCACCTATAAATGCCGTCATCTCATTAATATACTTCTATGCGAATGGTGGGTGCTTCACTGCCGGCCTCGGCTCTCGGCTAGGTAAAGCTCCCTCTTGATGTCCATAAACAGGTCTTCGATCTTGTACACCTCCTCGCGTGACAATGTCGCTGCCCGGAGCTCGTCAAGGCCACCCTGGAGAGCACCCATAATCTTCTCCAATGAAGATCTCTCCGGCGTCGTTGTTCCTTGAATGACTTGAACGCGTTGCCGTTCTGCCGCTGCAGCCAGGCTTGTTGTGTTGGCCATTTCCGTATCCTCTTGCACTAGCTCCATTTCCGTCACAACTCCGGCCTCGGGGGACTGACTGTGGTTCAACCGCGACACCTCCTGAACAACAATTTCCAAATCCCGCTTCTCTTGAGAGGCTTCAGTCCGCAGTTGTAGATCAACCGCGTCAGAATCACATTTCGAATCTAGACTGCCGCTAGATTCGGGAGATGTGGGCGGGTCACTTTCTCGGACTTCTGCTTCCTGGCTGGGAAGGTAATCCAACGGCTTAGCCGACGAGCTTTTACCACTCGTCTCCTCCCTTCCAATCGACTCACCAATCTCAGCCGCTAGGCATGTAGTATCCTGAGATGAGGGGTCTCCGTGGACCGTCGGCATCTGACTGTCAAGCACTGCGTCAACATCCTCAGCATCCATGTATTTACGATGTCTGCGCCTCTTGCTGCTAGGTCCTTTAGCCCTTTCTGAAGGTCGCTTGCGCTTCCTTTCGGACTTTCCGTCTGATGATTGAGAACACCCTCCATCCGCCACTGTGGATGGGACGGCAGACGACAACGACTGGCTGCTGCGAGTCTTCCTCGACTTGCTCTGCGCTAGCTCTGAATCGCTAACTTCCACAGAAATGCAATCCCCGACGGACGACTCCTGTTGGTCACGTGGTTTCTCTGGGGATTCCGTAGAATATCTAGGCACAGGCTCGCATTTCCTCGAGTCCAACTCGATTATCAGGCGTGTCATACTCCGTTCTTCTCCTTCGCTGACCTCAAATGATTGGTTGAGCTCTGGAACAGGGGTATTGCTTTTGCCGGTATCCGATGGAATTTTATCAGCGCTACGAAGCTTCCGGGAAGTATGGTTAATTGGGCTGGTAGGCGCATCGACGAATACTTCATGGTCAGACTTTGGTGTCTCTTGGGCTTCTCGTAACAAGGGGGCAGTAGACGGTGGCGTTGTTAACCGCTCGAAACCGGGTCCACTAGTAGATATATTCTGTCGCCGTCCAGCTTCCGGATGCATCGGTAATGGTCCAACTATGTCCTTGAAGGGTTTTCGAACATGCACAGGCTCTGATTCCGTAGCATTCGCTGTAGCGTCCATGGTTGGCTTCTTTGGCAGACCTTCGAAGTCATCTTCTTGCGCGCTATTGTGAGTAGCCTGGTCGCGGCTCGTCGGTCTATGCAAGACGTTCTGGCGGCTCGGGAGAGGAGATCCGGAAGGAGGAGATGAAGAGACAATGTATTCGTCCAACATGCTGGCGCTCCGAGATCGCGGTTTCATCTTTTCGAGCAGGTTCCTACGCGGATCTGGAGGCGACGACGGAATGTCGTCCGTCATGTCCTGATCGTCATCCATCACAGCAGCTTGGCCGCGACGGGGCGTAGGTGTGGATGAGACGTAATCATCGAACCTGTGGTTGGTTCTAGGTGTCGAAGCTTGCACCTGCTCAAGAGGATTAAGCTCGGCGCCTTGGGCAGCTGGTTGAAGAGATTGCTGAGCCGACCTAACCTTCTCAGTGCTGGATCGGATCTCTGGGAATAGATTAGCCGTCTCACGTTGCCGCTCGCGAACCTCTCTCTGGCGATCCGTTAGAACCTGCGATTCGACGGCATTGTGCGTCGGACAGGACGAGTCGATAGCGGCAAAATGAATCTGAGAATCATCGTGCCTAACTCGCGGAGTCAAGCTGCCTTTGGCTGACTTCGAACGAACCGGATCTGGAGTCACCTCAAGCGCGCGGTTCTTCGGGAGAGAGAGCCTGACTGACCCGGTCGGGGTGGAACGGGCTGATGACGAGGGCAGTTCAGCGTGAGGGGCGTTTCGAGGCCCAGTCTTGAACGAAGAAAGGTTCGACACATCGAAATCATCCTGGGATTCAATGAAGGCAGGTTGTTGACCATCGGACTCATAACTAGACACATCAAGACCAGGCAATACAACATCCACGTATCCTCGAAGAGAAAGAAGGACCGTTTTCAACTTTTCAGGGTACTGGACGTTCTCAACTTGGTCGAAGGCTCGATTCCACATAACCGAAACAGTGTTTACGATATGCCGGTGTTTGCTTTCGAATGCAGCACAAAGCAATGGCTCAACACTGCCAAGCTGGAAGTTTTCCAGGGTTCCAGGATCCGTAAGAAGCTCACAGACTTGTTCCCAGAGCATCTTGACCTAGTAGGGTGTTAGTAACTTATGAAAAACATGGTGCAAATGGCTTGCGAATTGTACGTACTGCGTCGGAAAGCTCAGAGGATCGTTTGCTGTTATAACGACCATCCATATCTCGGATCCAGAGACAGATGCCAGGTTGCAGCTGAGTAAGAGACTTGAAGACAAGCAATCGGCTACATTTAGTGAAAAATGCAGCGACTTCCGTCAGCATGGATGGCACTATCTCTACGTCGATCCTCGCATCTGAGTGAGTGTACGTCATTTCAAGCAGGCGGTTTATGAGGCGGTAAAAGCTATCGAAGGGATCGAATGAGGCTGAACGTGGTCCGGCAACCGACGTTCCCCAGATACGACGCCGAGTTGCATCAAGCGCTTGGCGGTCTCGAGGTTGTTTGGCAGTCGCAATCAGTTCAACGCTTCCCCTCAAAGTATTCATAGGAATCTCATCATAGTTGTCTGTTGATAAGCCGTCCAGGAAGGTTTTCGCAAGAAGCTCAACCACAGCAATAGCACAACCAGCTTCGCCCGTGTCGTCAGTAACCCGGGCCACCAGTAGTCGGAAAAGGGACTTCCAATGTTCCCACGGCAGGTTAGGCGTTGACCTAATCCCTCTCTCCAGGTGCTTCACGATTTCACGATACTCGTGGCCAACAGTCGGCCCACTACCAGATCTGCTACTCGAAGTGCTCGACTGACTGCTCTCCATAGACGAGACAATGATTTCGGAAATGAACAGCCAAGGTCCATAAGGGGAGAGTGCCTCCACGGGCAGTGTTTCTCGCATAAGTTCGTTGGCCAAGTCTATCCGAGCGTGGACGGCCCTAGCCATTAGGAAAGGGGTAAAGACAGCCCTGAACAGACTTGTCAAACTCTCATCGTCGGGGAGGCCGGGCGATTTTGTTAAGAGAATTGAGAAAAGATGATGGAGCGGTGATCTTGTAAGACCTTGGCCCTTTCCTGGTCGGTGTGACGGAGTTGACACAGGCATAAATGTGCTCTCCTTACTCATCGAGAGACGCGTCTCGGTGAATGGCAACGAGCCGATCGATTCGATCATTGTCGATATGAACGCTTGGATAGCGCTCAAGAACACTTGCGGACAGTTTCCGCCTAGTTGTTGTGGCCCAACAGACCATATCTTAAGCAACAGATTAAATGCATGAGCCATGAAGTTCGCTGTGTCGTTTGATACCTTGACCTCCTTGGACGCGGCAGCTGCTACAGCGCTCATCAGGGTGCGCCACAGCTTGTGCGGAGGAGAGCTAGGACGGGCGATCTCCAAAAATGTTTTGCTGATGATAGGCTCGATGATGGCGAAGACCTTGCTCGCATTTCTCCTGATCCATTTCGGGTCCACTGCAGGTAGCTCGTCTGGCCTAACCAAGGGATTTTCAGCGACATGGTCTTCTTTCCACAGCCGGGGGGTCGCTGAATCGAACAGGGCCGTGACTATGGTCGTCGCTTGGGTCAGGATCTCTGAACTAGCTCCTATGGATTTCTCATTCTGTTTTGGATCGGCAGAAGACGTCAGCCTTTGAAATATTGGGTGGACGCATCCCGTCCAGTAACGGTCAATTTGCGCCGAGGTCGAATTTGGTTTCAATGAGTAGTAATAGAGGTTGCAGATGCTACCAAAAACGACCCGGCGAAGTTCTTCCTGGTGTTTGCCCACCGGAACTTTGCGCTGTAGTTGGCTGATAAAGGGTTGGCAAACAGTCCCGATAATCCTCGAGAAAGACGACTCGTTCAGATATAGGGCATAAACGAAACGATTCCATGCATAGTTTGCCTCTAATTTCGTGTGGGGTTCACCACTGTTGAAGCATTTCTGAATGATCTGCAGCCATGGGGAGAAAAACTCCCACCTGTCGATTGGACATCTCAGCAGGAGAACAATGATACTCCAGACTTGAGGGACAGAAGGGGACTCCTGTTTATTGCCTATCATCGCCAGGAGCCTCTCCGCGTAATATTCGATGTACTTCGTCTCGTCGACGGTCGATTGAAGGGTCTCCATGACTCTCCTCGACAGCTGTTTCTCCTTGCCAATCGTGAAGGCTACCTCGAAGCCCAGAGCAACCGCTGCTGCCCGGATCTCCTTCATACTGCTGAGCATATCAGTGAATAGGTCTAGCAGCCAATCTGAATGGGAGACCATGTGCGGTTTCGACTGCTTGACGAGTCTCCGGTAAATTATGATGCGGGACATGATGATGCTCTTCCCCTTCAGGTGCTCTTCTATCTTGTGCAGCGCACCAATCAGCCGGCCGACACGATCTGCTGCCATGACCTTAGATGAGAAATCCTGAGATGCCACAACCTGCATCAGATGTCGGATGACATCCTTTGGCACGGAAGGGTCCTCAAAACACCTAATACAATGATCGATAACGAAGACGCCGAAGTCGTGGGACAGGGTAGAGGCGATGGCTGGGAAGTAAAGAAAGGTGTGGAGCAATGTAAGGGCGTGGTTCGCCAAAGACGAGTCGATGGTTCCGGTGGCATTCTTAGTGGTAATGTCCCGTTGTATAAACTGCGTGAACAGCCCCATCTGTTCTTGCAGAGCAATGCGATCGGGAAGGTTGTTGGAAGTCTTCAGGGCCCGCACCAGCATCATGTATGCGTCGAGCTTCGACTGTCTGTCAGCTCCAGCGAGCTGTTTAACCGTAGACTCCAACATGGCTACTATATTAACCTGTGTATTTGCGTCACCGCTACCGGTGGATGGGTCCAGAGGGTTAGGAACAGCAGAGGGCTTCAATATGGACTTGACGGGTCTGTTGGAACCCGTTGACGAAGGTGCTGTTAGCGGCGTGGGTTGTTTCGGTCCATTTCCCTTGACACTATATGTGGGAGGTTCTTGATAGTGCGGTTCAGCCGAGAATCCGACTTTCTTCCTCGTCCTTCGAGAACTAACGTTCCCCGAGTCGATAGAGTCTGGGGAATAACTCGGGGGTGTGTGGATATCGGATCGCGCAAGAAGGGAACGACGGGCGCGGGTCTGTCGTGAAGTCGAATCTGCTTCGGTCGGCTTCTCTCGTGGTGGTGTTGGCGGTCGAGCAGGCAAGGTCTCTAAACCCCTCGAAACTGTCACCTGCGGTACCATGGCTGCAAGTCAAGAACGGCTTCAAGACTGGCAGGCCCACCACTGGAAGCTCTTATCAAAGATTCAGTGTTCATGTAGTGGGCATCGACTATTAAGTAGGCGGCAGATTCCTTCACAGCATTGGGGAACCAGTTTATAAAGAGCGGCGACAGAACATCGAAAAGGAGCAGCAGCAAAAGCAGGAAACAGAATAAATCAGGACGAAGATGCAGTTGAACCCGATGGCACAAAGTAGGTTGACGCTCTTTTCTTCTTGAGTGCGGGTGGCTTGGATCGGTCTTGGCCTTGATCCTCTTTACCTTAACCCAGGCCATCCAGACTTGCGGAGGCGCGACGCGAAGTACTTAAAGTGGACGCGCCTGGGATGGAATTGTCGCGTTGAAAAAGCAGCTGGCCTAACCTAAAAGTGGATAATTTTGAGAAAAGCCACCTAAGCCAAAGGCTGTCAAGTGCTCTCCAATTTTTGACATGGATAAATGCTCACTACCCCCCATATTTTGACTGGGATAAATGCTCACTACGTCTCACTTCGGCTGGGATAAATGCTCACTACCTCACTTTTTTTTTTTGGACTGGGATAAATGCTCACTGCCTCTCACTTTTGACTGGGATAAATGCTCACTACCTCTCACTTCGGCTGGGATAAGCGCTCACTACCTCTCACTTCTGACTGGGATAAACGCTCACCACCCTCCATATCCCAATTGAATGACGCGCGCTATCCTAGCTGAGGTGGGTTGCCGGTACTACCTATGGTACAACTCACAAGGTAATTTTCGTTAGTTACCTCCAAAGTCCCATAATGTTCCCTAAAGCGCTAGTATGTATACTCCTATACATTTCGTATGCAAAAATACCTCCCGCGGTTCCTTTGCTGTTTCCCACCATTTTCCACGCATCACTTCATCGTATCCCACTTGGTAGAGGCGTTTGGCAGCTTTAATTCACGGTGACTTCGCGAAGGTGTTGTTTCTTGATATACCGAAGCTAGGCTTTCAGGTCCATATTAGAAATTACGAAAAAGCCTTCATTTGAAACGAAGACAGTTGTTAGTAGGTTTGATAAAGGCTGTATGCGGATTGAGGTGATGAGGACTTACAGATTATAGAAATAGGTAGATTTCAAGGCAAATTCCTATGCCAGGGTACATATAAGCCAGTACTGGAAAGAAGTAGGACGGTGGACGTAACCAACGAAAAGTACCGCTGTGAGTAGCTGACTTTAGGTACAGCTGGGTTGCCACATTTGTAAGCTGCCATACGCGATAAGATAACATATATCTCTTAATCGTACTGTGTGGTATGGCTATTTCAACCGATTTAGACTACATATGCAACTTCCAGTGCTATACTTATTCGTCTGCCTACCTACCTACACGTACCCAATTAAAAGCTTCTCGTTATATCCACCCCATAGGTATCCCCTATAGCAGACCTAACACACGGAAGACTTCACTACTCCTGAACTAACATCCATGTACATTTGAGATCCAAGATTCCTTGAGCCTCCGAAGTGAAGGGCCTCTCTTTGTCTAGTAGCTCGAACGATGCTACAGTTAACGGCTGCTCCGCGACCGGGCCCAGGTTAGTGAAATCTGAATCCACTTTGACGCTCTGTAGCTAATATGATTACAGAAAAGCTGGCTGCCGTCACGGATCTGATAAATAGATTACGGCAGGACCTCGCAGACGGTAGCCTCCCATCTCAGCGTGAGTACATTCGCAGCCATGTATACATGCAATTTCTTACAATTGCCGCTCCAGAACGAGATGCAGCACTGGAAGAGCTTAAGATATATGGAAGAGATCCTCGTAATGCTGATCCCATATTCACCAATGAGGTATTAGGAGCCCGGGCAAAGTCACTGGCCGGCGATATTGACTGTGCATAGGGAATAGAAACAATTACCCGGCATTCTTTCGACAGCGGCTCCAGTACAACCTCTAGAAATGCTCTGCGCTGTCTCTGCAACGCACTACTACTGAAGCCCGAGACACGCCAAACCTTCGTTGACCTGGGCTACGAGGCCAAGGCCTGCAGTAAACTCAGGAACGACAATCGTGATGACGAGTTTCTGGTGTCTCGGGTGCTGTTTCTTACAACATATGGGACGGACGCCAATCTAGCTGAATTGATAGGCAAACACCAGTTAGCCGATGCTATCGTCGAGAACCTAGGACGCCATGCAGAGCGCCATACCACCTCAAGGCAGACGAACGACCCCATGGAACACATGGCCCTCATTGAGACGCTCAAGCTACTATTCAACATCACGTACTACTGCAAAGACCGTGTATCCTCCTTTACTCCAGTTATACCTTATATTGTTGCCTTACTCTGTGACAGCACTTTTCAGCCCGCAAAACCCCTTGATCCTCCGATTGGCTCCTTGATCAACGCCCTACTGAACTTGGATCTTGAGATGCAGGAGGCCCGATCCTCGTTTTATCCGGAAAACGAACCCAAGTTATTGTCGGACCGCTTGTTAGACTTATTGGTCCGTTCCACCGCGGCATATAGCGATGAAGAGCTTGAGACCGCAGTGCCTGCGTTGGTCGGCGTTATTCGAGCTGTCCATGAATACGCCCCTGATGAGGTTAAGACTTCAATCCGCAACCGGCTCTTACCGACAGAAGCAGACAGAAACGAGGTCTTGGGGAGGAGCGGTTCGACTCCGAGCTGGCTCCTGAAGAATTCCACGAATCCCCTGACGCCTTCGCTGCGGGATACCATCTCCGACCTCCTGTTTGACATGTCCGACAGAAATGCGTCAACATTCATCAACAACGTCGGGTACGGCTTTGCGTCTGGTTATTTATTTAACAAGAACCTCATCGTCCCCCAGGACGCGGTGGGTCCTTCCAGCAATGCGGAAGGAAGCACCAGCCGACCTGTCAATCCAGTGACGGGCCAGTTCCTGGATAAGGAGAGGCATCCCGACGCTCCCGAGATGACTGACGCAGAGAAGGAGCGAGAGGCAGAGAGGCTGTTCGTCTTGTTCGAGAGGTGAGCATTTGCTATGGTTCCGTATCGCATACCCCTGCTAACTCATTCAGACTGAGAGCCAATGGGATGATATCGGTTGAGAACCCAGTCCGGACTGCCGTCCAGGAGGGTCGGTTGGAGGAGCTACCTGATGATTACCAGGAAGATGTTGATTAAGCGTATGGCATGCTTGAGGCCAGGTTAGGTGTGGTCAGATTCAGGTCAAGCGGAATGAGCAGCACTCTGTCTTGCAAGTTTCACCTGTCCATAATACAGTAATGTCGTTGAGCCAACCTAATTAATAATTTCATCGCGCCATTGAACAATCTAGTTTCATTTAGTATATAGTGCTAATGTACTGTAGGAGCTGTTGCTGATTATACACTTGCACCTATCCCGATGTCTCCATGCCTAAACAATCTTCTCTTGATATACACAGTTTTATGAGCGGTCTAACATTGCTTCGGGACTTTTAAATATCCGAATTTCGATTGTAACGCGAATATGTGAAGGCTGAGACATATGTTGGTTCCATTCTGCATCACGTTCCTAATCCATACAATTGCGAAGTAGGACTTCTCATTGTAAGTCTACATAATGGCACAGTCCCGTAGGTTACTGATCAAGTGTTGTTATTTCGAAGGTATATCACGAATGGCAGGTAAAAAAGTTAGGCTGAGCATAAAGGTGATGAATATGATCTCGTATGTACAGATCCTAGGACTGCATCTTATCCGTAAGGCTTAGATAGGTAAGATACCACATAGTCTAAGCTACTTACGGACACTGGTACATCATGGACACGATACTTCCCGGGCATGTGGGTTTGGATCGCTGTTGCAGGAGTAACGATACGATTTATGGCGGCGGCGAGAAGCGAAGTGCCACTTAATCCAAGCGGATATGTAGTTGAGGTGCCAGCTATATGTACCTAGACTTTTCACGTTACCGCTAGGCGGTCTTTTTGAATCCGCATTTATGGGCGCTTAGGCGTGGCTCTAGCTATTGCAGGAAGCGAAGGGGATGACGTCCTATATCAATAAGGAACCCCCTCCAGAGAAACCTAGACCTAGACGACCAAGACCTGATTTATAACGTCATCTATTTTCCAATCTGCCAGCTTATACATAGCATTTTTAGTTCGTCTCTTAGTCGATCGACCGAAAATTGACATCCCGACCCGCCTATTTTATAAGAGTTTAAGGCAATTCCCGGCCAGTAGGTGGATTGAGGGCCCGAAGCCGTTGCCTTGCTGCCGGCGAACGAGTGGAGGCGTACCGGGGAAGTTGCACCGCCACGAGGGGAGGAAGGAACGCAGTTAGCTTGAGAACGCTTAATAGCGAATCTGCGAGATAATCAGTGTCATGGAAAAATGGGGGTCTAAAAGGGCTCCAATCAGACACCCCTGGTGGGCTCCACCAGGCTCTATAAAAAGGGCTTCCAGCGGTCCAAGTAGCTTGGGAGAGCTTTCTCTCCTTAGAGTCAGAGCTGTCAATATAGCCTCAATTTCTTCTGTGACAA
>QJNU01001106.1:0-13190 GCA_004154915.1 Monosporascus ibericus | reverse complement strand
GTGCTGTTGCACTCATACAACTTTAAGTAGCTTAGCTCCGGAACACATATGGGCCGATCAGTAGGTGACCTTTCCGTATATGGGGTGCGCTACGCACCCCCCAGCTAGCTGACAGGTGCACTCCAAAGGTGGGTCACCCACACTAGAGCCTCGCGTATATTGTCCCATAAGTGCATGATAATTCGATAGCCGCGGAAGCTGGGCATTGGAGTACCTTGTCTTGCTTGTGAGCTTGTGGACTCTTGCAAGTGAGATCTGCCTCAAGCCCAATAGATCTCTTAAATACACCATGCTATATATCAGGGGCATATTTAATAATCCCCTTGACAAGAACTCTCCTGGCGAATCGGATGATGCCCTTGTCAATCAGATTTGGGTAGAATTAATCCCTAACATGTGGTGTCTGCAAGGTTCCGTCTTTGTGGAGATGAAAATAGAGAAGGTGCAAGGCACCAGCGGGATGTCTTCCGCGAGCTAGAGAAGTATCAGCTACAATATATACTCGAGACCATAAATTGATACACTTCGTTCTCTATTGCTAGCAACCTCCATGAATAGTAGCCGCAATGGCCAATCCATGACAACACTCCTCAGGTGGGGGGCTCTATTTCCCCCCACTCAGTCTAACAGGGATATGCCACTACTACCCACTCTCTGACAATCCTTTCCGAAATCACGCCGAAATCGGTTAGTTTCTATACGGACCGAAGTCAGCCGAGCATATTTGCTTGACTGCCTTGACTCCTGACGAGACCAACGATAGTGATAACGTTGGGGATGGAGTGTCTAGCTCATTCTTCTAGTTCGCCTCCGTGTACATAATACAGCAACATAGTAATACTCACCAGATTGGCTGGGGTTTACCCCGAGGACCTCGGCCCACGCGAGTGAATCGGTGCTATATCGTGGCAATGCCTATGGCGGATCCACAGATCTGCTGGAGCCCAGGATTGCCCTGTGGAGTCGGCGAGAATTACATCATTGATCAGATCTAGATCGACTATGCGATGAAAAACTGTCCGCGTCCCTTGGCCAGTTGGTCATGCAAATTGAGCTCCGACTCCACCGATATGACTCCATTGGCCCGAGACCTTCTCTTGAACCCCCTTTTTCGATTAAGAGGCTGGACGACACCAAGAGTTTGACACCGCCCCGAGGAAGAAAGCGTCCTTGGCATGATCGTACTTCACGTGGTGGCAATTGGGGTATCTGGACTGAAGAGAGAATGAAAATACTCCGGTTGATTGCCCCTGTTTAAACGTAATGAAGTACGAGCGAGGCGAACCAATCGCTATTGGCTGCCTTTCCTTTTGCTAGTGGACTAGGTAATATGCATGATAGTTTATGTGAGACCTAGCAATGCTTGAAAACGCTGAAGCCCTAGGTGAATTACGCGGCCGGAGGGACCTGACCTTGGGAGCACTGATATCAACGCGTGGAAACAGGCAGTCTCTGGCTCGGGTACATAAATATAGGCATATCCCGCATTTGGCCTCGTGTCTCCTGGCAGATTTTATGCATAAACACGGCCGCACATCAGGCAATAGGACGCGCCCTCTAGACCATCTATTCCCTATTAGGTGGTATAATTGATACCCACAGCAGATGTTCTCCGCCAACTTCCACCTATTATAGCTTTATATCCAGAGGGTCATGTAATCAATAATCGAGAATTCCAGTGTATCAGAAAACTTAGGTCGTCACTAGGGGTTTGGTCTAATATTTAGTCATAATTAATTACCGATGGTGCGGTACTAACATATACAGGACCATCCTCGACCAGCAGCCGGGCTTGTAAGCCAAGCACTAGAGGTGGCAATAAGGTCTATTGACACGCTGAGGGTCCATAGAACCCCTGAATGTGACAAAATTTCCCACTGCCCGCCTCGGCGCTCTACTCGATATATAGGAATAATACCCCGGTTCCAGGCCCTTTGTTACATGGTGCACGAATGGCCCGTTTCAAGTCGGCTGGCTGCCTTCGTTTACTCTTCTCACCGTTCACGCGCCGTAGGTAACTGGGCCCAACAGCTGCTCTATACTTCTGAACAGCGCCGACGAGCCATACCATAATGGCGTCAAAGGAAGACATCCAACTTGCTGCCCTTGCGGCCGGCTTTACACTCGGGTTCGGCTTTTTTACTGTATGGGAGGCTATCAAGCAAACGCGCCGCAATCGAAATCCCCTCCGGAGTGCATACATATATATGGTCTGGGGCGAGATTATTGCAAATGCCGGGCTTGGTGTCCTGGCATGGATCTGGCTTGATGGCGTATTAGGCGATGAACCAAGGTACGAAATCACCATTGAGCAGTCTCGAGATACCGAAGCCGCGGCTGACTAGTATCTACATAGCGTTCCTCTTCTCTTCTTCATCCTGTTCTTCTGGGTCTTCGAAATCCAGCTTCTATTGCAAATCATCATAAACCGAATCGCCATCGTTGCGGAAAGCAGGAAAACAATCTTTTATTTGAAGTGGGGAACTGCGATATTCATCACGATGATCAATGTTGCTGTGTTCTGCATATTCATTCCTTCCCACACGGTGCCTCCTCGAAGTCAGATGTGAGTGGATTCTCTATGTCCTTATTTGCGATCAGTGTATTAGCAAGAACAGTGCATAGGAAACATATGATTGCTGACAATCTGCAGGTATGTCGACATCAATAGGATATGGGATAGAATGTCGAAGGTCCTTATCTGCTTGGTCGATGCAGCTCTCAACTGGTATTTCTCGCGGACCGTGAAGAATCGCCTTGTCAAGCAGCACGGTCTGGTTAAATACCACCGCATCGTCGGCTACACCAACAAGCTGATGATTGTCTCTGTCCTCATGGATGTGAGTACTGATGGAACCAGATTTAGAGCCTGGGATTGCTGATAAATCTCAAACGCAGGTTATGCTCATAGGACTGATGTCTTTACCGAACGGAATCGTCTTTACCCAGTTTCACCCTGTGACATACATGGTCAAGCTCAACATCGAGATGTCCATGGCGTCACTAATCACCAAAGTCGCCCGGGAAACTGGCATGGGCCATGATGCCAAAACTCCAAGCAGCGGCGTCGCTGACTCAAGGCACTTAACCGGCAATGGCACCCGCAGCCACGTCCACGATATACCCAACGATGCTGTAATGATGAGGTCATTCCACGTGGCCGCCGTCGGAGGTGGGGGCTCGGAAGACGACTTAGATAGGTATAAGGGGGAGGCTGGGATCCACAGGAGAGTCGATGTCCACGTTGAGTCCGCGTCTACTTCGGAGAGCATCGGTCGTGAGAAGGGAAGACCGTTCGGCAACGGAGAGGACGAGATGGTGCTGACGCATCACGCCGGTCACCCAAGGTCACGAGACGCTCCTTAGTGGGTCACATTTATCGAAGATGTCGGCAATTTCTCAAGTCACCCTATAATATTTATTTGCTTATAAGCTTATACCCCTTGCCATACTGCTGCGCCAAAATTATCCATGCGCCCACCTATTTCCCACCGAAACACCCCGTTTGCATTCGCTATTAACGCTGCAGATATAAATAAACAATAAATAATTAAAAGTTCAATATCGCGTTACATATAAATTGCTATATATTAAAACATAACAGTTGACATGGAGGAACAGAACCGGCTCCTCTACTGCGTTGCAATTTTGCATCTTCCTAGTCTCATCTAATTACATGAGCTACTTATGGCAATGCTCCATAGCCAGTACTAGATACTTAGTCTAAAAGGGTCTCCCCACCTGGGAGGCCACGATTCTTAATAAATCATTATTGCCTGAAGAACCTCTCAGGATGGCTGGTAACATCTTGTCAAGATTCAATGACCAGAAAGCCTCGCCGCTGCGTTGGTACCTGATCTCGAAGGATCTGCCCCCTCCCTCTTATTGAGAATAGTCTCTATACGTTCGTTCACGTTTCACGAGGATCCCTCCGGGTCAAACCAGTCCTATCAGTCAAGAGTTATCTTAACTCGTTACAATAACCCTTATCCAATACGGGTGACTTCTTACGTTCAAATTTCCGTGTATCTATGTCGTTGAACGAACTCGCTGGAATCCCTCTTGACGTTGAAGGGTGCAAGAATTCCTGTCAGAGTTCGGATTTTTACACGACAACGAGGTTATTCCGTTACACAGACCTTTAGATTTATATTATTATTACCGGTTAAATAGCCCATTAGCTGGAAAGCCGTTGACATTGGTGTCGCAAAAGTGTCGGCGCTATTTTGTGGCTAGTAATAGCGTTATATATACCCTCCACAATTGGTTACGTGTATACCTTTTGGCCTAAGGACCTAATGGTACTCTGCGTCCCTTAACAATTATGGTAAATTATTCTTCCGTTATTTTTCATTGGCGTTTGATTTCGTTCACTATACTCGGAGTAAAAACTCGAAATACATATAGATACCATTTGTGTTAGATCGTCATTATAGCTATGCACGTTGATCTTTTTATTGTATTTCTTCTACTTGCTATATGTTGGGTGAGTGTAGGTAAGGAGATAGATATCTAAGAAATAATGAGGGATAGAATGGTTGACTGGTATTTCTTCACGCGCCCCACGTAGCCAGATATCGGATACGTATAACTGTGTGGAGGTGTAACTATGGTTAATCTGAACTGTCAGAAACTATTGGAGTCTGCCGGTATATGTACTCTTGGACAAGGTCATGGGAGCCCTGTCCTTACAATCCCTAGCACTATAAGTAAGTGTAAAGGGGTACTTTTGGCGGGATATAGGCTGGGCCACGGATAATTCTGGCGCATTGGCGTAATAAGCAAGGACCATAATAAGAATCTGTAAAGCTAGTCGTATAAAGAGTGCGACGAAAGACGTACTTGGATAATATATGTGTCGCAGAATAGGGGTCACTTGCTTAGTCATCAACGCCCCTAGGAGCTGTAGAGACCCCGTAACAACGTTGTTCCGGGGCTCCCACATTATATATAGAGCTTCCTAGCCACTGCTTTCCAGAGCCTAGATTATCTATAACAATTTACACTTCCCATACCTTATACAACCTTCTCCCGCGATTAACCTAATTGTAATAGTTATGAACCCGGTGTTTTAGCTGCGCAAGATAATTACGGTTAAGTTAATTGCAACTTTTTTTTTTATTAATTAAAACCTTATTACTTTTTAAAATATCGGATAATCCCATTTTTAAGGACGTAATTTTTAAGGATCGCTTTAATTACCTTAATTAATTTTTTTCCTTACGTTTTAACGTTTTTTTACGTAATATATAGCACCTTATCGATTTAAATACGTTTAACGTTAAACGTTTTATAAACTTTCGAAAGCTTTTTTTGTTTAAAAAATATATTACGGAATTTAATGTTTAATTAAAGAAATAACATACGTAGGTTTTAATTTAATAATAAAACTTTTACCTTAATATCGAATAACGTAATTTTACCCCCGAAATTTTTAAGGAATTATAAGTTACGGATTTAAAAAAATAATATAAAATAAATCTTAAACGTTTTAAAGGTAATATCCGAAAGGAAGTACGTAAAACTTTTAAGATTAACGTAAAATATACCAATATTTAAACGTAAATTAACGTAATAATAAAAAGCTAAATCTTAAAAAATGTTTAAGTTACCTTAATTATTTAAGGAAAAATAATTATTTAGGCCCTTTTTAAGGAATTAAGAAATTAATTCGTTTTTTTACCGTTAAATATTATTACAACGGTACGTAAAAAATACCGTAAAGCTTTACGCCTAATAAAAGTAAGCTATATAAAGTATAATTAATAATACCGGATTTAATTTACCGTTTATATTTAAACGAAAACGTATAACCTTAAGGAAATTAAAGGTTCGTTCGCGGTAAAAGATTTTTTTAGCTTTATATTAAAATGATTCGCGTTAACGTAAGGATAAATAAAGCTTATTAACTTTATACGAAATAATTCGTTTAATAAGCTTATTATAACTTTATAAAAACTTAAGGCCTAGTTTTTAATTATATGCCATAAAAATAATTTACGAATTAAAATTAAAGATCTTAAGATTTTTATTACGTTATTATTAAAATTACCTTTCGAATCGGAAACGCCCTTAAACTTTAACGTAAATTCTTTTTTATTAAGGGAACTTAATAATTATAAATATCCTTATTTTAATACGTTAAATTAAACTTATAAATAAAATTTCTTTTAATATGTTATTTTACGCCTAGTAATTACGGGAATAATTATTCGGAAAATTATTTACCTTAACCAAAAAATCCTAAAAAAAATCCGTAAACGCTTTAAATTTAATAAATAAAGGAAGTTTTAAAATAACCTTATAAAATTCCCGGAATAAAAAAAACCTATTCGGAATTTTATAAAATGATTAATGCTTAATAATAACGGCGGTAATAATACGTAATTCGGTAATATTATTATAGCGCTTATTAATTTTTATATTTTGGAAGTTTTTAATCTTATTTTAAGGATTTATATTACCATTTACTTTGGTAAGCACTTTTTATCCCAATCCATATTAATTAATAATTATAGGGCAAGGTATTTGGTAAATACCAAAAACCTGTTCGTCCCCGGTACCTTTATGTCTAACTTTATAAAACAAATAATGGAAACGGGATCCTTTTTATTATCTATTAACGGTATGGGAAAAAAGGTAATTAAAGAAATATTATTAAAAGCTTTTAAAAAGTTATAACATAATTTTATCCTTAAAGATATAATAATAATAAAAAGTTTTCATATTAATATCGTTTCGGAAACTTTGTTAAAAAAAGCTAGGATTTGGTATTACGGTTTAAATTGTTCCCTTAAAAAGGGAAAAATTAATAAAAACGTTATTTTTACGAAGCTTATTTAAATACATAACTTAACTTTTTTTAAATACAAGCCGTTTTCTTTTTATTTAAATAATTTATTAATAATTCCGCAAAACTCGGTAGAAATTTTGATACTTCCGATAATTAGTAAAAAAGAGGAAAAAAAAAACCATAAAAGCGATTAAGGGATCCCTTATACCTTCGTAAAAAAACAGAAAAGCTTTAATACCTTAAATTTGGATACTTAAAACCTAAAGCGTTAAAAGCGTTCGTTAAAAACGCTAAAAACGTTATTATGGAAAGGACGAAGCATTTAAAGTATAAAAGTTATACTCGTACGTATGCCTTTAAAGTAATTTTAAAACGTTTACCTAAAAGCCGAACTTTTAAACCTTTTTGGCGTATTATATAAAATTATTTCGATTATTTTATAAAGTAAGATAATTTTAAGTAACTTTTAATAATTAAAAACGAATATAATAAAAAGCTTTTCGCTTTTTTAATAGTTAATCGTTTAAGAATAACGACGTTCCGTCTTATTAAGAACTTTAAATACTAAGTGCGTAAATAATATAAGTTCCCTATTTACAAAATTAAGCAAGATAATAATATTAAAACGATTACGGTAAACGGATTTACGAATTATTATATATGATATACTAAGGAAGAAATCGAGCTTAAAATAGCTTCCTTATATATTAAAGAACCTATAAAGGGGAGCAAATAAGCAGGTTAAAAGTTGATTAATAAAGTTTTTCGAATAAGGTTAAAAACGAACCTTTTAAAAAGTTTCTAGCTTAAAGTAATAAAAGTTATAATATGGTTATATAATATAAGCCTAAATTACGCGTACGATTTGTTATTACTTAATAAAATATTCGTACGTTAATTTAAATAATATTTCCGTTAATATAATCCCGTTATTATAAACGCGATTACCGTAGATTTTAAACCCGATTAATTTAGGATTTTCGCATATAACGTACGAACGTATCCGTTAACAAAAAATCGAAAAGCTAAAAAAGAAAAGTAAGTATTTAAAATAAAACCGAAAGTTTATATCGGTTATTTAATAGGATTCCGAACTTTTAATATTTACCGAATATAAGTACTTAAGTTCCGTACCGTTATTATTACGCGTAACGTTAAATTTAACGAGGATATCTTTTATTAGCCAGGAAAAAAAAAGGAGAAAACGTTCGTTTTAATTATAAGCCGGAAGTTCGCAAAGAACTTTTAAATTTCCGAAAAGATTCTTAAAAAAACCCTAATTTTTAATATACTTAATACGTAAAACGGCCTTTATAATAATTATAATACTTTAAAAACCGCAAAAAGCTTTATTTCCAAACCTGAAAACCTAACGGGTAACTAACCGAAAGGTTAGAATTTGGGGGTAGGGGAGCTTACGGGCAAAGCTAAAATTAATCGTAGATTTTTAACCCTTAAAAACATTTTTAATCCGGAAAGTAAGGTTTAAGGAAGCGTTTAAAAGAATAAGCCTTAGCCGCTGGCTAAAAGTATTAAACCTACGGAACTTCCGTAAGCTGCTTATAAGAAAAAAGGCATAAAGGAAGCCTTCCGGAAAGTGCATTTAACGGGCCCCATAAGTGAATTAGCTTATTCGCCCCCATCTGGAATTAGGTTCGGGATTCTAATAGATAAGGAAAGTACCGGCGATCAGGGAAACCTTACCCCCCCTATTCGTAAATCCAAAAAGAATAAGGGAAAATAACTATAAGTATTTATTTACAGGAATAAAAGGTTACGGAAACGGAAAAACCTTAATGGTACCGTAAACGGTAACGTTTATTCGGTAAACGTTACCGTAATTTTTGGAAATAATAAAATATGCCTGGCCTTAAATCGAAATTAGAAGAATATTATTTATTTATTTTTATTATTATAATATATAGCAAAATAAGAATATAAAAAGCTATATACCTTTTATATAATAATTACGGTAAGGGCGTTACAAAATAAGCTAAACGGTTAAATGCTATATTAAGCAAATTTAAGATCTATAGGGATTAACTAAAAGCTAAGCCGCCAAAGTACTAAAAGAATTTCGAAAAATACCTTTTAAATAACGCCTTTAGGGAAAATGCTAAAAAAAAAATCGAGGCGCTTACGGAACGCGGGGTATAAAAAAAGATACCGATTATATAAGTTAAATCTAAATTAATCCTATTAAAATAAGTATTTATATATAAATTCGATAAAAATAGCTGGTTAAAACGTTATAAATTACGTATTTATATGCGTAACGATCTTTAGGAAGCCGATTCGATTATTAGCACGTACGCTGCCACGTTTATAGCTAGGTCCTTTAAAACTGTTATAGCTATAACTATTAAACAAAACTTAGAAACTTATTAATACGACGTAATAATAACTTTCTTAAACGCTTTCCGTAAGGAATAATTTATAATAACTTACGTTTTTCTAAAAGGCTTTAAGAAAAGCGGTATATATACGGAACTTAAAAGTGCCTTATATAAGCTTAAAAACTCGTTTTTATTATGGTATCGGGAATTTTCCTTTATCTTATAAAAACTAAAGCTTATTTTATTCTTAAAAAAACCGTACTTATTTTATAACGAATAACTTATAATCGTTTTTATGTTTTTCGTAAATAATTTGTTATTTTTTTATTACCGAAAATATTAATCCGAAATTAATAAATTAATTTTCAAATTAAAAGAAACGTACGAACTTAAGAACCAGGACGAAATAAATTAATTTCTGAATATTTAGGTAATCCGTAATAAATTAAAAAGGAAAATTATTTTAATTTATAACTTTTATATCGAAAAGATCGCAACTTACTTTAAGTTAACAAACGACATTTTTGTATTATTAACCTTTTTAAAAATTAAAAAGTTTATTTTTAATAATAAAATAACTTTAAAAAAGTAAATAAAAAGTTATTAAAAACGTATAGGCTTTATTTTATATATTACAATAATAATCCGCTTAAACGTAGCTTTTGTTATATCGTTATTATTAAAGTTCTTAAGTAACTTATTAATTAAGCATATTAAAGTTATTAATAAGGTAATCCGTTACCTATTTTATATACGGTTTTTCGCAATCGTATATAAGGGTATAAGCGGGAAAGCCCAAGCTTTATTAATCGCAGAAAACGCGTTATTTGTAAACGACCTTAAAATACGGCAATCTTCCTAGGGCTATATAATAACCCTTTTCGAAGGACCAATTATATAAAAGGCGGCTCGTTAAGCAACAGTGACGACCTTTATAATAAAGGCTGAGCTACTCGCGTTAAAGCATACGGCTAAAGAGGCTATAGTTTTTAAACGCTTGTTCCGAGATCTAAAGCTAAAATTAGGTTAGGCCTAAAAGATCTTCTGCGACAACCAGCAGGCGATCAGACTGGTAGTAAGCGAGAACGAAAGGATCACCATTCGGCTGTGCCACGTGGATACGTAAAACATATGGCTCCGTTAAGAGCAGAGCCGGGGATCATTTAACGTAACCTACCTGCCTATAGCGTAAATGCCTGCTGACGGTTTGACAAAAGCTCTTCCCAGACAGCAGTTCGAGCACTTTAGGTCACTTCTTAACTTGCAGGACTTACGGCAAAGCCCCCGGGGCGAACCTTCCCTAACCTTTAAAAACAAGGAAACCATTACTGCTGCTGCTGCTGAGGCAGGAGCAGATCAAGGATCTGCCCAACAAGGCCCAGCACCTGCCCACGTACGGCGGCAGGAGCACCGGCAGGCGTACCTACCTGTTCCTTTTCCTCCCCTTCGTTCCCGGCCTTTCCCTTTTGGAAGGCGCGTACAGCGGTACGGAGGCGGCGGACCTCCTGTTACGTGGTTAGTACGTTCCCCGGAACGTACGAACTGCAAAAGGAACTTACGGCAGGACGGTCGCCAGTTTCGAAAGCCGCGACCAGGCGGACAGCAAGCAGACGGATCAAGGTAAGGCTGCGATTAATGGTTAGTAAAGGAAGAAGCTCCCAGGAAGTAGGAAGGTACGTACACCGGATGGTAAGTATGCCCGGAAGCATAGCGCCAGCAGCGACTGCCTACGGTAACGTCGTAATACGTCCCGGTAAAGCGGTCCGAAAGCGCAAAGCGCAAGCAGCCCTTATACGGCACGGTACGCCGCGCGCCTTATACGGGACGTTAACGCGGCGGACGCGCCGGGGTGAAGGGTTTTACGGTAGGATCGGAAGTAGGCGGACCCTTTGGCTTAAGCTTTAGCTTGGGCTCCGGTACGGAGTTTACCGTAACGGCGGCAGCTTTGGCGGCGGTAACGGCTTACGTACGTACGGCGTAAGCTTTGCGAATACGGGCAGCTACGGCGCGTTAAGTACGAGAAGGTATTTTACGATTACCGTTAGCAAATATAAAGTCACCCGGAAGCAGCAGGCATTTACGTTATTATTGCTGTTATTATTAAGAGATTTGCTATTTACGCAGTGAACCTTTTGCTATTTGCGCAGTGACCCACCTTTCAGCTGGCATATACCTAGTATACCTTCCAGTTCGTACCTAGTTTTCCCTTAGAGAGCCCCTTATGCAAAATACTAGCAAAATACCCTTATTTTTAATTGATTTATTAAGATACACCTTTATTAAAAAGATTTATAATAAACTTTAATTATATTATAATAATATTTTTTAAAATTAACGCGTTTTAAAACGTTTTAATATTTTTATAACCTTATATAATAATTAATTATTATTAATTAAGTTAATCCTATTAATTATAACCGAATTAAGTATTTATACGCCTAGCTTTAATTCGAAATAACTTATTACGTATTAAAAATGGTCCGTAATAATAACGAATTTTTATTAATAACGTTTAAAGTTTAAGGTAGTTATAATAGTTAAGGTTATCGTTACCTTAAATGCTATAAATAATGCCGCGGGCGCCGATAAGGTTATAAATATTATTATTTTTTACGTATTATTTCGTCCGTTATTTCTTTTATATTTATTATATTTATTGCGTTTATTATAATAATATATAACCTTATTATTACGGTTTCGGCTATATCTTTTTATTACGGTCGTTTACGATTTCGTAAATAATATACATAATGTATTACTTTAAATATTATTCCGGGTTAAAAACGTTATTACGTTACGGCGTACCCGTTACGAAAATTAAAATATAATATTACTTTCGAATTTATTTACGGATTTTTATTATAAACGCTTATAACGGAATAATTCGTAAAAGTTTTAACGTTTATAAAATCGTTGGGTTTTTAAGCGGAAAATTTCGAATAAAATTATTAAGGCATTATAAAAGCGGTTATACGTTTAAATAATATATAGCTTATAAATAAATAAATAAAAGGTTTCGTTAATTTATATATTATTAATTATGCTTTTAAAATAATAAAAGTTATTTACTAAATTTTGCCGTATATATTATTATTTATTAATATTATTTATTAATAATTTTTTAATATTAAGATTTTTAAACGTTAAATAAATATTATAATATATAATATAAACGTATAATATATTATATTATGCCTGAAAGGTATTTATATACGGTAATAATAATTAAAATATAAGATTAATTTATATTCAAAATTATAATAACGTTTAACGGTATTATTTTATTAAAAAATTAATAACTTTTTTTAAATAATAAAATATAATATTTTTTATTTATCGATTATTTTTATAAATATTTTATTTATAATAAAAAAATTATTATATTTATTAAATAAATAACGTTTAATAAAGTTATAATTAAATTCCGTAAAAAAGTTTATTTAAATTCCATAATTAAAATATCGTAAAATAAAATAATTAATTTATTATTAATAGATAAAAAGTTATATATTTTTTAAATATTTAACGGTAAATTATTAATTATTATTAAATTAATTTATTAAATATTATTAAATAATATTAAAAATATTTTCGATACGTAAATACATTATATATTATTAATATAATAAATATTTTTTATAATTATAAAAAATAAAAAATATAAATATTTTTAAAGGATAAAATTAATTATTACGTTTAAAATTATTTAAATACCAAAGGTTTTATTAATTATTATTTTTAAAAATTTTATTAAAGTTTAAAAAATTTTTTTTATTAATAATACCGTAATTATTTTTAAAAGAATTATTATTACCATTATTTTCGGTAAAAAATTTTTTTTTTTTTTATAATTACGAAAAATAATATTTTTATTTATATAGAAAATATATATTTATTATTACGTATTTGGTAACGTTATTATTATTATATTTTTAAATTTTTTGTTAAAATCGGGAAAAGAATATTAAAATATAAAATATTAAAAGTTTTTAAAAAAGATATATATTATTAAAATAATTATTTAAATAATATTTTCGTTTTATTATAAATAATTTTAAACG
>QJNU01001105.1:0-13272 GCA_004154915.1 Monosporascus ibericus | reverse complement strand
CCCCCCCCCCCCCCCCCTCCTTATAAGGTTGGACACCGTACCTTTGGTCTCTTAATAGTTACCGGGATGCTTGGTATTCGCACGTAATATGTCCGCACGCGTCCTTAAAGATTTTATATATCGTTTTTTACCCGCCGTCCGTAGTAATTGTAAATAACGCGACGGCAGGTCTTTGGTTAACGGTAGATTAATTCTTTATAGTTCTTGCTGATACTTTATAACTTTTTATTAAGTTAATAAACGCCGCCTTAAGTATTTAAATATTTTATATTCCGGTTATCTTATTAATGTTTACGTATTTCCAGCCGTAAAGATGTCCGCCCCGGCTCCTACCTCCGGCCTTTATCCTGCCCGCCTATGTTCTCTTGCGTCCTTCGCCCTGCGTACCACCCGTTACCGCCTGTCCTCCGTATCCGTAATGTCGTGGCGTTATGGCGTCGTAACGTCGTGACGTCGTAGCGTCATGGCGTCGTGGTGTCGTAGTGTCGTAAAGCGCCGGTATGCGCGGTAATAGGGTATCGACGGGTGCCGGAAGCTTAAAGGACGTCGTTCCAGGCCGTAAAGGCATATCCTGGACGTGATTAATCATAACCCGTAAAAGCTAAGGCGGATCGAAAGCAAGGCCCGCTATTAGGTTATCCCCCGTACGCCGATACGTAATCCGAGAGGGCCCCTTATAAGATTAATAAGGCGTATTCGATATCGTACCAATTAAAAGATGCGAGTGAGAGTAATCAACAAAGGAATAATCCCGTTAAACCCCTTTTATACGGTAAGAGGATCGTTCCCTTTTGAAACCTATTCCTTATCGTAAACGATAATAACCGCGGCATTCTTTTTACGATTATCCGAAAGGTACCCGACCCCGGAAAGTTTTAATATAACTTATCCGTCGGTTTTAAGGCTCCGACCTTCCGTAAAATTACCGGCGGCCGTATACATCGTAAACGTGGCTCACGGCCGGCCGGCATCCCTTAACCGACCGGAAAGGGGCGGCTGCTCGGTGGCCTCTTGCTAGGGGGCAACTAAGGATTAAGTACCCTCCCCCCCCCTACCGGGCGCTGCCGGTAAAGAGCCGCGATTTCCTATAACAAATCAGGGTAGCCGCCAGCCGGGTCCGGGGCGGATCGGGAAAGGTAGGTTTCGGCGCCCGTCCAGGCAGGTAGGCATGCGGTACCTCGAGGAGGCCGGTGCTGTAATTTAGTTAGAAATTGCGTCGGACTTACCTTAGAAACGAGGCTAAATCGAGAAACGAAAACGAAAGTTTAATTCCCGGATAGGTTATTAAAGGTAGGTCCCCGGAAAGGTTTATAAGATTAGGCCCGTTCTTTATTAATTAAGCGACTTCGTTATTTAATAGCCCTATATCTTTTCCGATGTCTCTCTTTTCCTTTTTATCTTTTTACCCTTTTTATCTTTTTACCCTCTTTATTTTTTTCCCTTTTATCTTCCTTATTTTCGTTATTTTCTCGGTATTAATTTATAAAGTACCGCGGACGTTATAATAGACCCGTTTACGTCCTTCCTTTAGAAGGGGAGCTTACCTAGTATAAGGATGCCCCTAATATAGATAACAGCTTAACCGATATAACTAGCCTTTAGCTTTCCGGCTACGAATAGGCGCCATTAGCAAAAGCCGACCCCGCCGTCGGCCGCTAGCCCCCCGATACCGGCCGTGCTTACGATAGCCGCCGACTTACCCTTAGCCGGCGCGGGCCTGCTTACCGTTACGCTGGTCCGAAGCCGAAGCGACGGCGTTCTAACGCGGCTAGGGCCGACCGCGGCCTTTATTATCGGCCTTATCTAAGGCTTGGTTCGTTAAGGGTATCCGAAGACGTTTAACGACCTTCTTTCCGAGGTTAACGCGTTACCGTACGCGGACGAGCACCGTAATTATACCGAGCTTCCATATAACCCGCCCAGGAATGCCATAAATATCGACCGCCTGCTAAAGGTATTCCGCCGTATGGACGAAAGCGGACGTAGGGCCGTCGAACTATTCGGCCTTATGTACGGATATGCTATTGGTTGCGGGCTACGTATTCCGAACTTCCGCACTTACGAACTTGACTAACCCGTCTTACGGACTTAATAAAAGGTCGAATAATGGTTGGTGCGCGGCCGTTAAGGCTTTATCGTCGCCTAACGCCAGTTCTACATCGACGGGTTTTATATATTGTTCTCCGGCGAGCCTTACCATTTGGCAAAATACTTTCTCGATATCGGCAGCGGCAAGGCAGCCAACCATAAGATGGAAAAGTTTTTCGTACTTTTTTCTTTCTTATTAGCCGTTTACGGCTTATCTTATAAATCCTTTTTCCGGGTTCCTTAGCTAATATGGTAGGTTATTCGTTATATCCGTACTCAAGCTTTCCGTTACCTCTAATACGTTCGAACATTTAAGGTTCGGATTCGAAATATAAAAGTTAAAACGGTTCGTTAAGGAACGGCCCGCCAAGTTATATCCGGTCCCCAGCCGCTCGTTTCGTCTCTTAATATGTTAAGTTTTATAACGCTTCCTTCGTAACGTATCCCGGCGGGCGAATTTTAGGGCCGTCCTTATCGGTTCGTAATGGCGGCAAAATAATAATATGCTCCAGTTTATACCGGGAGGAAGCGGAGAGGCCCGTATATAAAATTCCAAGCAGGATCCGAAAAATATTACCTTTCACGTCGAGACCGTTACCCACGGCTACGGAAATATTACGGCAGGGGTATAAGATATAATACATTTGCAAGTTTCTTACCGTTATTCGATTATACTTTAATTAGTCGAACGGGCGATATAAGACCTAACTTAGCTTTTATACGATTATTATGCAGATAATATTATAAAAATAAGTTCGTACAGCCGGTGCGAACCGGTTTAAAACTTAAAAGGGTAATATAAACTTTTAATACTAAAATTAATACTAAACATAATTTTATAATAATATAAAGATTCTTTATAATTAATACTTATAAATATTATATATTAATTAGCTTTATAAACTTAAGATATATAAATATTAATATATTACGTTAAATTAAAAATTATATTTTAATTTTTAAAAAGTTATTTAATAAAAGAAATATATATTATAAGTAAAATTTTAAAAGGTTATATAATATCTTATATAAGCTTACCGGATTTATAAATTTACTTAATAATTTATAAAGTTTTATAATAATTAATTTAAATAACTTAAATATAATATATTTTTATATTAACTTTTTATGAAATCTTTTTATAATTAATTATTTTTTAATATATTTAAATTAATATTATCTTTATTTTGAATATATTAAAATTAATAAATAAAAGAAATTATTTCCAATTAAATTTTAAATTTATATAAGTAAATAAACTTTATCCGGTTTTTATATATAAAAGATATTTATAAAATATCTTAAATTAAAGAATTATAAGATAAAATTATAAAATATATTATAATATTATTAAATTTATTATAATAATAATTTCTTTTTATATATTTAAAATTAATAAAATAAATACCTTTTTTTAATTCATAAAAAAATAATATTAAAAAAAATAAAATTAACAATTATAAAAAGAAAGAAAAATATTAATATATTATATAAATAAATTAATTATATAAGTAAATTACTTAATTTTTAATAACTTATAATAATTAATTTAAATAATTAATTTATAATATATTTAATTAATTTAAAGTAATTATATTTTCGTTTATTAATTATATTTATAACTTTTTAATTAATATATATATTATATTAAAACTTATTTTAAATATTATATTATTACTTTTTTTAATTTATTTATATTTAACTTAACGTAGCACACAAGCGAGCTGTACACATAAGCGAGCTGTACAGTCACGTGCTTTATAGTATCCACACATTTTGAAAAGTCTGTAACTTTATTAAATCTTTATATAACTTTACTAAACTTTGCAATCTTATTTATTACTAGCATGACTAATCACTATAAAATCGGCAGAATTCTCGGGGTCAAGATGTTAAAGATATTTTAAGATATGAAATTTGACGCACTTTCCAGACCCACTTTTCGTATATCCTTTAAAATAAAGTTTTGATAAATTCCGAAAAATGACTGCTATATATATTATAGTAAGTTGAATGGATTCTCAAAGTTTCCAAATTTCTCATTCATAATTCGTCTAATTATACTTAAATTAAGATGTTCAGACTTTATAATAATATATTCGCATACCTTTACCAGAAACGGATAGATCGTAATGCAAAGTCATATACTCTTCAGCCATACGATTATAAACACCTTTACAAAATTGCATCAAATTCTATACAGATTCCGTAAAGTTATAACCGATTTTTGAAATGTGGGTCTAAGTGTACAGCTCGCTTATGTGTACAGCTCGCTTGTGTGTACAGCTCGCTTGTGTGGTACGTTACGTTTAATATATTTTAATTAATATTAGTTTTATTTTATAAAAATTAAAGTTATTTATTAAGAAAATAATTATTAATTTAATTTTTAATTTATATATATAAATATATCATATTTAACTTAAATATTATTAAAGATAACGTCCCACATAAGCACTCTGGACGCACAAGCACTTTGGACGGTTTTTGCCACCTCGCGACAATCAATCCAAATAACTCAACCACAACACATCCAATTGGTTCAAATCAATTATATTCTCTTTCGCTAACACCATTTACAGCTTTCCAACAAGTGCACGCATTATATTAAGGCTTGTTGCGGACGTTATATTGCTATTTCTTCCTCCTCATCTCCATGCGACCGACTACCTATTAACGCGTCCAGGTTAATACTACCCCCACCATGTACGAACCAAAGCCGACCGACAAATAAAACTATTATTAACCAAATTCTTAACCCATATACGCGAGCGTTTTTTGTCCGACTTTAATACGTAGAAGATATTCGCAAAATACGTCGTATTGGATGATGATTGCAGGGCGCGTTGCAAGGCTGTGGGGCAAGGCTGGAGGGCTTGTTGTGGGGTACGTTCCGGGGCGCGTCGTAAGGTGTGTCGCGGTATTGCAGGACTTGTCGGAGCAACAATTCGATTCTGCGCAATTAAAGGATTAGGACAAGCCTTTGGAATAAGAAAGAAGACTTACTATAATACATAAACAAGTTTTTTTGTCGTCAAAAAGCGTGGTAGCAAAAGAATGCTGTTAATAGCTGCTGGAGGTGGCGGTCGCAAAACGGCTAGAAGAAAGGAATAGCAATAAGGCGTCCGCAACAAGCCTTAATATAATGCGTATACTTGTTGGAAAGCTATAAATGGTGTTAACGAAAGAGAATATAATTAATTTGAATCAATTGGATGTGTTGTGGTTGAGTTATTTGGATTGATTGTCGCGAGGTGGCAAAAACCGTCCAGAGTGCTTGTGCGTCCAGGGTGCTTGTGCGTCCAGAGTGCTTGTGTGGCACGTTATACGATATAAATTATGTTAAAAATATATTATTAAAACGTACCTTATTAAATATTATATAAAATATATTAATATTATATAAAATATATTAATATATTATAAAATATATTATAAAAAATATTATTAAGTTTATGATAAGGTATAGTAAAAGTAATTATATTAAATATACTTTAATTCTTTTAAGCTTAATATATCTTAATATTTAATTATAATTATTATTAACCTATTAAATCTTTAATAATTTAATATGTATAATTAAAAATTAATAATTAAAAATAAAGTTAAGTTATAATAACGAATTTTTAACTTTTATAATTATGACATAATTAATTTAAAATATTTATTTATATATAAAATTTATATATTAATTAATTACCTTAAATAACACGAAATTAAATATTTTACTTTTACTATAAGAAAATATATTATTATTAAAATATTTATATATATTTTATTATATATTTTATTATATATTTTATTATATATATACTAATTTCGTTATATATATGTTAATTTTTTTAAAATATATTAGTTATAAATATTCATTATTTTATTTTATAATAATATTTTTATGTTTTTAATATTATAACTTTATCTTTATATTATTTAATTAAAAAGATTTAAAAAAATAAAATACTTTGAAATATAAATTAACGGATTTTAATAATTATAAAATAACGTCCCACACAAGCACTCTGGACGCACAAGCACTCTGGACGGTTTTTGCCACCTCGCGACGATCAATCCAAATAGCTCAACCATAACACATCCAATTAATTTAAATCAACCGTATTCCCTTCGCTGACCGTATTTATAACTCTTCAACAAGTGCACGCATTATATCAAGGCTTATTGCGGACGCCCTATTGCTATTCCTTTCTTCTAACCGTTTTGCGACCGCCACCTCCAGCAGCTATTAACAGCATTCTTTTGCTACCACGTTTTTTGACGGCCAAAAAAACTTGTTTATGTATCATAGTAAGTCTTCTTTCTTATTCCAAAGGCTTGTCCTAATCCTTTAATTGCGCAGAATCGAATTGTTGTTCCGACAAGTCCTGTAATACCGCGACACACCCTACGACGCGCCCCCACAATAAGCCCTCCAGCCTTGCCCCACAGCCTTGCAACGCGCCCTGCAATCACCTTCCAATACGACGTATTTTGCGAATATCTTCTACGTATTAAAGCCGGACAAAAAACTCTCGCGTATATGGGTTAAGCATTCGGTTAATAATGGTTTTATTTGTCGGTCGGCTTTGGTTCGTACGTGGTGGGGGTGGTATTAACCTGGACGCGTCAAAAGGTAGTCGGTCGCATAGAGGTTGGAAGGAAGAAATAGCAATATAACGTCCGCAACAAGCCTTGATATAATGCGTGCACTTGTTGGAAAGCTGTAAATGCTGTTAGCGAAAGAGAATATAATTGATTTGAATTAATTAGATGTGTTGTAGTTGAGTTATTTGGATTGATTGTTACGAGGTGGCAAAAACCGTCCAGAGTGCTTGTGCGTCCAGAGTGCTTGTGTGGGACGTTATAACTTTTAATTTTATTTATTATTATAATTATTAAATTATTATATAAATTATAAAAATTATAAAAAGATAATAAAAAATAATATGAAAAGGTTATTAATTAATAAAAGAAATTAAAATATATTAAGGTTAAAAAAACTAAGATATATTTAATATTATTTATTATAAGATATATTAGGCTTATTTTTATAATAATTAAAAATTATTTAAATAAAATATTAAAATAAATATTATTAAAAAAAGATTATTATATAAAATAAGTATGTTTTTTAAAGTTAATAAAAAGATGTAATAAAATATTATTATTAATTATTATTAAAAATAATTAATTATAACGTACCGGATAAGCTCACCGGATGGACAAGCTCACCGGATAGCTTTTAGCACCTCGCGATAACAAAGCTAAATAAAATAACCATAACGTAATCAATTAATTCAAACTAATCGGATTCGTCTTCGTTAGACGTATCTACAGCTTCTTTATAAGTGCGCGTATTATGTCCGGGCTTGCCGCAGACGCCAAACTTCCGTTCCTTCGTTTTAACCTTTTTGCGACGACTACCTTTAGCCGCTATTGGTTGCGATTTTTTACTACCCCCTTCCTTCTCGGCCAGAAAAGCTTGTCCTTCTTATATAGTAAGTGTTCCCCCTTTCTGGAGACGTTTGTTTTTAGTCTTACGACGTTTGCTGAGGGTGTGGTTGGTTTCGCGCAATTGGACGTTTTTTTCCCGAAGGAGAGCGGCTTCATGTAGAAGTAATATGTAACCTTTTGTTATAAGACTAGCCGACTTAATTATTCTTATCGGCGAGCTACCCTGGTGATTTCTAATCTTTTTTTGCAAGTAACGTCCTTATCTTATTACTTTACGGATATTTCTAGGGGTTTTTGTCAGCTAGCTGGGGGGTGCGTAGCGCACCCCATATACGGAAAGGTCACCTACTGATCGGCCCATATATGTTCCGTGGCTAAGCTACTTAACGCTGTAGGCGTGTAATAGCATACGTATCTAGCATAATATAACAATACAATTAATGTCCCCTATATCTAACAATTAAAAGTTTTATTCGCTTAATTTGCGTAAATATTAACTAATCAGCTATTATTAAGACGATATAGGCTATATATCAGTAGAAATTATCAATATACTTTAATAGTAACAATGGTAACCGTACAGTCGGTATCCTAAATTATCTACCAGGGACTTAAGGACTGGGACCGCTTTAAAGGCGAATTCCAATCTAAAGCGTACGCGCTTGATATTTAGGACTTTATCGATCCTAATTAGTTACGTTCGTAACTTGTTAGACTTATAGAATCCGATATAGCTTTATATCCGAAAAAACAAGTTCGTCCTTAAACGCGAAATAATACCCCAGCCTCCGACAGTATATTTAAAGACGTCGACCTTACAAGTTATTTTACGAACGTCCTTAAGATAACGACCGAAAGTAAATAAACCTATAATCAGGAATTTATAGCATATATTTACAAAAATCGAAAGTACGATACCTTCCGGAAAGGTATTAACGACCTTACGAAATGGGTTCTAAAATCTATATCTCCAACGATTAAGGGAATAAGTCTTTTTCCAGGGAAGAACTTACGAAAGTGGTACGCCAAGCTGGCTAAATCCGGTAAGGTGTACGACGGCAGGCTACTAATTAATACCCAACGAAAGTACCGCGAAAAGCTAAAGCAAACCTCGAAGTCTGGCAAAAAGCTAAACGAATAAATCGTAAGATGGCAAGAAATCATGGCTTAAAAGTAACGACATAATGTCCCAAAAACGAATACAACGATCATATAGGTCAACGACCTGTATACAGCTTTAGCTCTTATCATAAAAACCTAAATAATAACCTTCCAGATGGTAAAAAAAGCAAAGATCGATAATAATACGATTAATTACCAAAAGGTAGCAGCTAACTTTTTAGACCACTAGGCTATAACCTATTAACCATCTACATCGAAAAACGTTAAGGCAGCATTTCCTACGTTCCACGGGACTCCCGCGGATCCCATTAATCAGGATAACCCCGATTAAGAAAAAACCAAGCTTACTAACCTTTAGCCACGAGGAAGGACTCCGGTACGAACGCCAAAACGAGGTAATCGTGAAGGTTCCTATACGGACCGAAACGCTAACAAACGGAAGCGTTAAAAATTAGATGCATAAAGCATACGGTGCAAAACGTGCTTAAATAACTATCATAGGCTAACCTAATACTTTTATGCATTTTTTAACAAAGCTCCAAAAAATTTCCGATTTAACGAAGATTTAAAATTATTCGTTCGAAACCGAATAGCTGCCGATCAGTCCTTAAAGGAAAAGATTAACCGCCTATCGAAAACGATAAAAAAGTTAATTACAAAAACAAATTAATTCCTAAAGGGAATAAAATAAATCCTAGCGTACTTCCTGATCACTAATTAACGCAGCGCTATAAGCGCTTCGTCTTACCCCCTAAAGAATTTATCCATCTTAAACTTAAGGTCTACGATACATATCTTTAACCTTATTAACAAGTTCCTAAATTTCAAACCAACCGTACAAGGTGACGGAATATACGCAAGCAACAGCTTCGTCCTAATCAGAAGGTACGGAAAGGTTAATGTATTACTTCAAAGCCCTAACGGTACGAAAGCGTTACGGCTTTATAATATGGCCCATTACAAAAAATTCGCATACAACCTAGTATCACTCCGACAGCTCCGGAAGAAAGGCTATTAGTAGGACAACCGAAAGATTAACAACTACATTCGAAATAAGTATGATCAAGTTGTAGCTACGTTAACAGACAAGTTTAATCAGTTCGTTATCGAAAATATCAGCGCAGCTACCTCTCATGCAGCCCTTGCAACCTACAAACGAAACGTCAACTCATGGACGAAGAGACCACCACGTACAGGTGACGGTACCATGTGGTACCTACGCCTAGGCCATCCAGGCCCCGAAATGATCGCCCAGTTGCAATCCCATACTAAAGGAGTCCGACTAAAAGGTCCTACAACAGTCGAATATCAAGCATATGGCAAGGCGAAAGCGAAAAGACAAATACGTCGCAAGCCTCGAAAGGGAGCATCCCAATCAGGCCAAAAAATCGCCGTCGACTTTACTAACTTCGAAAAGGACCCTAAAGAATACAAATACGTTATGTTCGCTACCGATAGATACTTAGGCTTTATCTGGGATATCTACCTAAAGAACCAAGAGCAAGATACACTAATCATAACGTTTCGACACCTTCTAAAAGTCCTGAAGAACCAAGACAAGGTCTTCCCACAGGTAATCGAATGCGATAACGAGATTTTGAAGAATTACCAACTTCGAGATATGCTCTAGTTACCTCCTTTCAGTATCAGACTTAAGCCCTTAGCACCACATACCCAGGCCCAGAACGGGGATGCAGAACGCTTAAGGGATATGATTAAGAAGAAAGTAACTGCGATACGAAGTGGCGCTAAGTTACCAGCGTTCCTAATCGTGTACATTTTTAAAGCGGCAGTATATCTGTACAACCGTACCCCTAAATACTCTCTCTTTTAGCAAACTCCATATAAGGTTTATTATACTTACTTGGCGTATAAAGACGGCGTTGCAGTACTTAATCGAAAGCCCCAAAAGGCCTACTTGCGTGCTTATGGCTATATGGCCTACGTTATAATAATTACCGCCATAAAAAAAGAACAAAGGCTTTAAAAGTTAAATCCTAAAGCATGAATTAGCTTCCTTATCGGTTACCGATTAATAAATATTTAGGAAGTTTGGAACCTATTAACGAATAAAATTATCGCCATTCGAGACGTATAATTTAATAAGGAGACTACCTTTTCTGGTAATATCAAAAACCTTAAAGATAACTTCCTTTACGTTACGGAAGATAAACTGCAGATTTTGTTCCGATAGGTAAAGATACCTGATCAGGCTAATAGCTACTTAATACATATCCAAAAAAAGGATGAAGACTTAAGCGGGATTTAGTTACCGGCTAGATCGAAGGGATAATTCCAAGGTGGCACAGGCGAAGAAGACGTACGGGATAGGGGAAAATAAGCTTGTTCGCATGGGATTGATTATCCTTATACGACCGCTTTGTTCGAACCATTTCCGACCCTTAGACCATCACCGCCACCAGCGTCTGCATTAATAACTGCTACGAGTACTGCGCCGGCGGAAGTAATAAAAGTAGCCCTAAGCTTCCGTTTTTTTATTCAATATAAAGGAGCGGTAAAAGACGAAGGCACCTTACGGGTTGTAAACATAAGCTCCCCGTACGTTTCGAACCGAAAGGGTATTATCAGAAACGACCACAAAGTTTGGAAGGCCGCATTTAATACAGGACGAATAGCCTATTTTATAGGTACGCGTAATAACCGGCCGGTAAGCTGCGGAAATTTAGGGAAATTAAAAACCCGAAATACGCGCCGCCTTAATCGGAAAAGCTTTAATATAATAAAAATAAAGACGTTACCTAGGTCATTAGACCGGATATACAGGCGAAACTTGCCACCATCGCCGCAAGGCCATAAAAAGCTAAATACATACCCGTTAGGGAAGATATTTCGTGACGCCGAAGCGGCTCACCTGCAAAGTCATAAAAAGATAAAGTTCTAGGAAACCGTTAATCAGTCGTTTACTAAAGGGAAATAAGTGCTAGGATGTATATAGGTATACGTTTACAAGTTTAATAAGCATAACTAGCTTTAAAAGTATAAGGCCCGTCTCGTCGCACGAAATGATTAATAGCTTAAGAACGTATGTAATAATACATACGCATCCACACTTGCTAGAAGATCGTTTTAAACTTTGATCGCTATTGCGGCTAGGTTTAACCTAAAGCTTAAGCAATATAACGCTATAAACGCCTTCGTTAACGCGAACCTACCCTATAAAATATATATAAAGACGCCCCCAGGATATTTATAACGTGGTAAGATACTCCTGATTAGGAAGGCACTATACGGACTAAAGGAATCGCCTTTACTTTAGTAGAAGGATTTTACTAATATACTTAAGGATTTAAAACTTAGCCCCGTTCCTTACGAACCATGTTATTTCCTTCGTTAAAGGATGCTTCTGTTTTTTTACGTCGACGACATAATTACTGCGTACAATAAGAAATATCAAAACCTTATCGATCAGTTAATCCAACAGATACAGGAACGATATACCCTTATAGGTGGTAAGGACTTACAATGGTTCCTTGGGATCGAAGTGATCAAAGACAAACCTAATAGGAAAATCTGGCTATCCCAATCTGACTTTATAAACAAGCTGGTTAACCTAGTTCTTAAAGAAAGTTTAAATAACCTCCTAAAGACGCCAATAGCAAACGTTAAACTATTGCCAAATCCTGATCTGGCTTATCCAGGCTTAATAAACAGATACCAAAAAAAGATCGGTTCCATCTTATACATTGCAGTTAATACGTAACCTAATATATCCTTTATAATATCCCGATTCGCACGATTTAATCAAAACCTTAACAACGTATATCATAACGCTGCCAACAAAGTCATATTATACCTGATCGGTATTAAGACGTTAACGTTGCAATTCGGTAGCAAGAACTTGATAGATACTTAAAGCGACGCCTTTTTCGCGGATAATATAATTGATCGAAAAAGTTCCTAAGTTTATGTAATAAAGCTTTTCGGAAAAGTGATAAAATGGCGGGCGAATAAGCAAGACACAGTAATTATTTTTATAACCGAAACGGAATTGTTATCCCTTACGCAAGCTGCTAAAAAAGCCTTATTCAGCTTTCGACTAATTAAAAAACTGGGAGTCGGTTTCGATGCAGGACCGTTAAATATGTGGTGCGATAATCAACAAACTATACGGCTAATCAACGCCGACATCGCATTTTTACAGACAAAGCTACGGCACGTAAATATACACAACCACTGGCTGCGAAAAGCAGCAGAAAAGGACCTGATCAAAGTGGATTATACGCCTATAGGCGATATGCGGGCTAATGGACTAACTAAAGCCCTATCACGAAAAGCCTTCAGGAACTTCAAAAAGCAGCTAAAACTAATGGATATCATAAAAACTTTAAACTAACGGAAGAAGGCTTTAAAGGTCATTTCAGACGAGGAATTAGCTAATCAGGAGGATTTAATCGCCGGAGAAAAGGTAAAATAGACAGCTGTGGCTTTAGGAAGTGATAAAGTGTGACGATTAACGCCGTAAAGACTTCAAGGCGTTAAAGGGATATGTCAACTAGCTGGGGGGTGCGTAGCGCACCCCATATACGGAAAGGTCACCTACTGATCGGCCCATACATGTTCCGTGGCTAAGCTACTTAACGCTGTACGCGTGCA